>QMIH01000105.1:183227-255332 GCA_003987875.1 Clarias batrachus
TTTTTTAAGTTGACATTTTAGGAGGGCCTGCATCAAACAAAGAAAGCAGCTAAGGAGATTGCAATTGGGTTAAGAGCTGATATTGGTGAACGCCTCCGGAAGAGATCTGATCAGAAATCAGAGATCATTTAAACACTTGAAGCATTGTAAAAAAAAAAAAAAAGAAAAAAAAAAAGATTGACTGTAGAAATCACATATATAGTTTAATAGCAAAAGTAAGAGCATTTCAACAATGCAAGAACTCTTAAGGTTGGGAATAAACAACCATATGACCACTTGTTAGTGAGGCGAATTGAAAAAAATGCTTTGATTTGCTATCGAAAATGTGGACTGATTGGCCCTATTCCAGAATGCTGGTAGTGTCCGGGTAAGAAGTTAAGCACTTCAAGTGATGCACCCATCATACATAGTGTCCCTAATGTTGTACAAGCCTCTGGAGGCAGTGTTATGATCTGGGGTTGCTTCCGTTGGTCAGGTCTGGGCTCAGCAATGTTATGTGGCAAAAAAATTAAGTCAGCTGACGACCTGAATGCACTGAATGACCAGGGGCTCACATCAGTGCATTTTCTCCCCCTGATGGTACGACCATATTCCAGTGAATGAATGGCCACTATATTTTCAAGCCAAAGTCAAAGCTAAAGGCAGTTATGTGTGTACATATTAGTGTGTTTATTTTTGAGTTTCTATAGTTGAACCTATTTGCCTGGTTATTTAAATATGGATTTAATCCAATCTGAAAAAAAGAAAAGAAAAAAAAAACACTCATGGAGTAATGTTGGGTCAGACCTAATACGTTCTTCTGGTGGAAGGTACGGACATAAACATATCTAGAGCTGCAATTCAAAAAATTTAAATGTTTAGAATAAAAGTTTTTATTCTGCGCATTTCAATGAGAATCATAAAACTGGAACGGTTTTATGATGTTGTTAGAAAACTGATTAAATATTGAAGTTAGATGTTAAAGTCTTCATGTTGGAACAGTAATTAACCTCAACAAAGTGAAGATCGTGTAAACTAACATACCTTTCCTGTTACATGGTGAAATTCCACGGAGGTATTTGTTTATGGTATCACTCAGATACGTTCTTGCTTACTAAACTCTAAGCTCTGATGCATTAGCCATAAAATATTACAATATACAGAAGAAGTCACTTACGGTGTACACGCTTTCAGCTCCACTAAAAATGACAAACAAAGAAAAAACCAACTGACCACGAACTTTTCTGAGTTATCTACTGAGTACCTATGACACCTCATGATTTGTTATGATTCCAATTTAAATCAGATTAAAATTTTATTTGCCACATACACAGTCATACACAGTACGATATGCAGTGAAAAGCTCGTCCGAACGCTTGTGACCTTAAAATCAAGATTAGCAATAAGGAATAAATGATTGAATATAATAAGAATAAAATATATAAAAACTTAGCTGCAGAAAAAAATAGATATGAAACATAGGATATAAAAATATTTAAAAGACTTAGCTGTACAAAATATAGACAGTAGGGGCTGTACAAATATGGATAATATGGAAAAATGTGCGAAATGAAATGAAATGGAAATGTCCAGGGTGAGTGCAAATGTGCATGAATGTTCAAATGTGTAATGTCCATAAATGGACCATAAATGTCTTGGGTGTGAGCATTGTCCATCAAGAACTGCCTCCTGAAAATGGTTCGGATCAAATTCGGAAATGTGGGAGAAGGCCCTTATAGCACCTCCAGCAAGTTCTGTAATAAACTCACGTAATGTTAAGTTCTGAGTGCAGTTCTGTTACAGCATGACAGGACAAGTGCCTGATGAGAGTGCGGATTTGAAAGGCCACAGGCTTTCAGTGAAGACCTCGATGGAGGACGAGTCGGAGAGAGCAGACAGCATGCTGAGTCGGTGAGAATGAAACGGCTGCTCTATCCGGAGCATTTGGAAATATGTCTATGTAATGGCTAGACTACGAGGTCACTCGGCCTGATTTCTACAAGACGTTATTGCCATTGTATTACTTTTGGAACAATTACAGTGTACGCTGACTTCACATGTGTGTTTTCAAGAGGCCATTCTATATGTGATGACACGTCCTCGGAGTTACAGAGGATGGCCATACTGGAGAACCGTGGCCCCAACTCGCAGAACTCCTTCCGTGGACGAGGAGCGCTGTCGAGGTGAGAGCCCTGCTCAGTGAGTTTTAGTGTCGCCTTTAAGCAGAAGGTAAACGACTTTACTTTGGTTTATGTAAATGGTGTGTGAAGCATTCTTGGTCAGACGAACACAACAAACTACATGTTTAAGTGAATCGTCTATATATGGCAGATTGGTGAGTATGGTGGTGACGCTCCGGGAATGGGCCCATAAGAATCTTCAGGAAGAGGAAGAAAGGCCAGACTCGTTTCTGGAGCGTTTCCGGGGGCCCGAGCTTCGGATCACGCACAGCCGCATCAGCAGCAATCATCCTGATCGGCAAGATGGCGGCGTCAAAATCAAGTGAGAAACAAAGCCAGGCATTTCAGTACTGTATGTCCCAGCTGACGAATTCTAATATAATATATATATACAGTATATACATTATATAATAAAAAAAACATTAAAAGAAAATGAAATGGATTCACCCCTATAACAGTGTTAGCTATTAAGCTTTATGCATATAACATTAGAGCAGGAGATCCTTATCACAATCCTTCGCACAGAGCAAAAAGTGAATATTGGATAGGACTTGGTTCACATTTCTGGAAAAAAAAAAATAATAATTCAAGAGCATTTTGGGAATTCATCAACAGGAAGAAGTCGGACGTGTTCATTCTTGCACCGGCAGATAACTTGTACTACCGCTGGCTGTTTGTCATCGCCACAGCTGTACTCTACAACTGGTGCCTCCTGGTGGCAAGGTAAAGTGCACCAAACAGACTTTATGCTCTCATGAGAACGGCATTAATGATATTGGCTTCATATCCAGACATTGCCGAGCTAATATCTCTAAAGCTTTCCAGACTCATTTCAGGCAGCTGTTTTCTTCCTTAAACGTTCATCCAGTTTAATGAGTGCAAATCTAATGAAGCCTTATTTAGACTCTTATTTTAATGATGATTTATGTAAATAACTGCAATTGTGCTCAGCGCAAAAAAGCATTATTTTTCCCCTTAGGGGCTCCGAATTTAGCCATTCATATTTTAAACACAGGGCCTGCTTTGATGAACTTCAAACCAACAACTACATTCTGTGGCTGGTTTTGGATTACCTCTCTGATCTGGTCTACATACTGGACACCTGCGTGCGGCTGAGAACAGGTCAGACGCTTTGGTCAGCAATCTAATGTCTGTTAATATTGCATTAGTATGAAATAGACCATGTGCTGTTATGAGGAAATGATCGCCACGAGGTGGTATGAGGCCATTAACACGCCAAGGATGTGATAATGTTTTTTATTATTATTATTATTATTGTTATTATTATTATAAAAAAGTTATATGTTGTTGTTTGTCTGAGGTTGTATATAGAATAGAATTTAAAGGGGGGGGGCAGTAACTTTTACACACGACTGTAAATTTAAATGATCTACTGGAATTAGTAGCTGCAATACTGCAATACAATAAGCAAGCTTTAAACATAGCTGTGGTATAAGTTAACATTTCAATAAATAGCATTACCTCCTTTAATTTGCATGAGAAAACTTTTTTTTTTCTCTCAGCTGATACTGACTTTAATGGATGATTGCCACATTGCAGGTTTCCTGGAGCAAGGTCTTCTAGTGAAGGACCTTAAAAAGTTACAAGAGAGTTACGTCAACACCTTCCAGTTCAAGCTAGACCTCTTGTCCATCCTGCCCACAGATCTGGCCTATATTGCCACTGGGATCCATGTGCCGGAGCTGCGTTTCAATCGCCTGATGCGCTTTTCTCGCATGTTTGAGTTCTTTGACCGCACCGAGACTCGGACCAGTTACCCAAACACGTTTCGCATTGGCAACCTGGTGCTCTACATCTTGGTTATCATCCATTGGAACGCCTGCATCTACTTTGCCATCTCTAAGTCTTTAGGCTTTGGGACAGACCAGTGGGTCTATCCCAACATCTCGCATCCGGAGTTTGGCGCCCTGACCAGAGTCTACATCTACTGCTTCTACTGGTCCACACTGACACTCACCACGATTGGGGAAATGCCTGCTCCGGAACGTGATGAGGAATACGTCTTTGTGATCTTTGACTTCCTAGTTGGCGTGCTCATCTTTGCCACCATAGTAGGCAACGTAGGATCTATGATATCCAATATGAACGCCACACGTGCTGAGTTCCAAACCCGCATCGACGCCATCAAGCACTATATGAAGTTCCGCAAGGTTAGCAAAGAGTTGGAGGCCCGAGTCATCAAGTGGTTTGATTACCTGTGGACCAACAAGAAGACAATTGATGAGCAGGAAGTGCTCAAAAACCTTCCAAACAAACTGCGGGCAGAGATTGCGATCAATGTGCATCTGGAAACACTAAAGAAGGTGCGCATCTTTCAGGACTGTGAAGCAGGCCTGCTAGTGGAGCTTGTCCTAAAGCTACGTCCTCAGGTCTTCAGCCCGGGAGATTACATTTGCCGTAAGGGTGATATTGGTAAGGAGATGTACATCATCAAGGAAGGGCGGTTAGCAGTCGTAGCTGATGACGGGGTAACTCAATTTGCCACCTTGACCTCCGGCAGCTGTTTTGGTGAGATCAGCATCCTGAATATCAAGGGCAGCAAAATGGGGAACCGTCGCACAGCCAACATCCGCAGCATCGGCTACTCTGACCTCTTCTGCCTCTCCAAGAACGACCTGATGGAAGCTGTGATGGAATACCCTGATGCCAAGAAGGCGCTGGAGGAGAGGGGTCGGGAGATCCTTCGGAAGGAGGGCCTGCTTGAGGAGACGGGACCTGGTGGCCTTACGAGTGAACAGATGGAGGAGAAAGTGGGACAGCTTGAGTTCTCGTTGGACACTTTGCAGACCCGCTTCGCCCGGCTGCTGGGGGAGTACACAGCCACGCAGCAGAGGCTCAAACAGAGGCTCACCACCTTGGAGGGCAGGTTGCAGCACTCTGGCAGTGGATTTCTGTCCGATGGCAACGAGAGCACTACCGATGGCGACGGCACTCACAGTGAGGTGAACATTCAGCTGTGAACAACATGACTGTTGTCCAATGCCTTCAATGGCCAAAAAATGAGGCCAGAATGAAAACATAGAACAGCAACGTGTATGTAAGAAACAAATATGGTAGAAAATGATAACATACTGTATTACTAATAGTATTTATTATCAAAGTATATTTTGCATGTTGTGGGCTAGAAATCTTCACTGATATGCTTAAGCTGCACTTTTTATTCTGTATGCTTATTTACCAGAAAGCAATTAATCATCTTTTGAAATTTGCATGACCATAAAAGGAATAATGGATTTGTCTATATAAATTACAATTCATACTTTTTTTTTTTTTTGCAGGAGTTCGAAGTAAAATTGAAAACTTTTCAACTTTTAAACAAACGAACCAAACAACATAGCGCTAAAAACAGTCTAACAGATTTTACTACAGTGAAGCTCATCCTACTTGCTATATACAGTTTTTAGTGTGTGAATTTGCAAGCTGTCTATGTACTGTATCATTTAAATGTGATTCTCAAAAAGTGAATATCAGCTTTAAAATATAAATATTCTCTTAAACATTTCTGTGTACATTCTTGACATTTTGAAATGCTTTGTATGTCTACTCTATATGTATAAAAAGATTCTTTGGCACATCCTTTAGGCTGATGTACTGTTTTAGGTTATTTATGTCTGGGAATATATCTTTAAGTGTATAACGTAATAAGGCTTTGTTTTGATTCTGTCCCCCAATCTTGTGGATCACACGATCTGATGTAGGATAAAAGGGACAAATAAAAATGACCCCTAGGATAAAAGGGACAAATATCCAGTAAAAAAAATAATGGTTTAGTTGCACATTCTCAAACTTCTTTCTAAAATGAACGATATAAATGTAACATATAAGTTTTTCGAGGAAAACTTTGTACACGTACCAATCACCGGCTTCTACTGATTAAAAGCAGAACAATGCTAAAGTATGAACTTCTGTGTTGTTGCAAGAATAGAATGGTCCTCTGAGTTGGCTTAGAGTTGCTGTGGCATTGAAATTTAATCAAAATGCTTCCTCAGTACCTTTTCATGCTGTTGATTAACGTGAACAGTGAGTGGTATTATTGACTATCGGCTGTATACAGTAAATGCAGTCAAGTGTATTAGGGGAGTGATAATCAGGATATAAATCTTCTTAAAGCACATTCAGCATGCGCAGTCAGTCTATTTAAGACTGTGCTGGAGACTTTTACACTGCAGAAACAACTGGCACCTAAGCTGACTTCCATAAATATGAAAATGTCTCCTGACAGGACACATCATCATATTAACAACTGTGTGTTTATCTCAGATAAAAAAAGTTTTTAAAAAAATATATTATTATGTGAGAGCAGCATGGTGGCATAGAGGTTAGCACTGTGGCTTCACATCTCCAGGGTCGGGGGTTCAATTCCAGCCTCGGGTCTGTGTGCATGTGTTTCCCTGTGCTTGGTGGATTTCCTGGTATTCTGGTTTCCTCCCACAGTCCAAAGACATGCTGATTACTTTAAGTGGCATTCCCACATTTCGCACAATGTGTGCCCTGTTATGGAATGGCCCCCCACCTCGTGCCTAGAGCCTCCGATCCAGTCCTCCATTGATAAAGGGTAAAGATGGAGGAAAAATGAATTGATTCAGTTATGAACCGAACGCAGGAGCTTCCCAGTTGGGCAAGAGAAATGCATTTTTATGGCTCTACAGTGTGGTTGAAGTGGATCTTTTGCCAAGTTTGTTTAGAAATAAGAATAATGGCTTATGACAAGGTATGTACTGTTCGGTAAAAAAAAAGAAAATGTATTTGGACTTAATTTGTTTAAACACAGTGCTTGGCTTCTAAGTGAAAAAACTAATGTTATAAGGAAATGAGTAAATTTTATTAAAATAAAAATTTTATTCAAAATTGTTTAAAATTGTAACAAAATCAGGGGGAAATATTTAAGAAAATCAGGACATTTATAAAATATAATGTACAGAATCACATCATAAATCGAATTGACACCTAGGTATCATGACATGATGCGATATAGAGAATGAATGAATGAATGATTATGCAGCTCAGTCAAGTACAGTATCTGAGAATGAACTCTTGCACACATCCTGCCTCTTTAGTACTGCAGATGAAACTATAATCAGGGTTGCTTTATATATAGAGATAAAAAAAAATTGGATCAATCAAAATTTAATTGTTTCTTTAATCTGTATATAACCTAACGAATATAAAACGCATATTCCTCGGTCGTGCAATGGTGTCTAAGTAAGAGATTCTACACGTGGCTCGTTCAACCCCAGTGTTTTTGAACAGGCGAATTTGTTGGCCAGAAATAGTAACCTTTGGGGTCCTTTATTAACATCCGGCGCGGAGCTTTGACGTATCTGTTTCCGCGCTCTACTCGTATTGGGAATAGCGGCGCATTTTTTCTGAGGTAACTTTAGTCATATATTTTTAATGATTATTATTCTATTTAGTTGTATAAAATTAGCTTTAATTACATTTTAAAAAAAGATTTTGAGTTACATGTAAATTAAACGACTGGAGAAGGTTTGTATGTATAATTAACTATAAAGACCCAGACATTAGCTTACATAGCTATCAGTTTCGCAGGCGCGTGACTGAATTTACTTTTTAACACTAATGAAGCGAATTAATTCTCCTGCAGGTTTAACGAGCACCAGTCATTACGGGTCAGTTTATATGGCGAATCGACTGTATTTACGCAAGTTACTTTACAACCTAGCTTAACCTTAGTGGTGTATCAGTTGACGTAATTATCATTCGTGTTGTAATATAAGTTAATTAACAGACACCGGAGTATCGTTGTTGAGATGAATGAGCTTCATTAATGTACCAATTAATCAAATGTGTTTGAAACATATACAGTATACACTGGGGATAAGAATCACCAGTGACGACCCGGTACCATGTTATCGCGATACTGAGGTGGCGGTTTGATTAATATCGCGATTCTTTAAATATCCCGATTCGATAGTACATTCTTTTCCAAATTTGTTTCAATTTTAAGACCTTGAATCTCAAAGTTGTCATAACTCGAAGATTTTGTACCTTTGCTTTATTCAAAATCTTAAGAGCTGACTTGAATATGAGTAATTAAATAAAGCCTGTTCCTTATAACAATAGTTTTCTCACAAAAAAGCAAGCGTAGCACATTTAAACAATACAAACTTACTTCATGTACAAAATTAACATTTAACTTCAAATTACATTCAACAAAAAGCTATTTTTTTTATTGAGCAGCATGTATCTCTGTTATGTCATGTGCCATATTTATTTATTAACAGACTTAGCAAATAATTCACTCCTACCACACAGAACGCCAGTGTGTGTATAGTTTAGAGCAGCACATGTATAGTATTATAAAGAAAGTGATGTTTTACTGCGTCGAATGCTTCTAATGCGAGGGGGTTCAAATGGAGATGTCATACAAATCAGTGATGTATTCTGATTTTTTTTTGTGTGTATTTGCCGATTCTTGTACTCCAACAGCAATTTTTTTTATTATTCTTAATTTGCAATTTATGTATGTTTGAATTTGAGGTGCAGCACAGCATCCTCTGTGGTAGAAGTAAATTATGTGTTTAGAATTGTAATTAAATCTGAAGAAATGTAATATTGTATCAGGGTATTTATAAAATCAGCAAACCTGCAGAAACTGATTATTCCCACTCCTAGCTTCTAACACACTTTTTGTGGTGTTTTGAGACTGGTCTAAACATGTAATGAGTAAGACTAATTTGCTTGTGGGTTTTGGAGAAAAAGGCAGGTCAGAGGCTTTTAAACTTGTAAATTTTGATAATGTAACACCATAAAAATGTATTTCTGTCGTACTACTCAAACTTGTACACTCAGCACAGAATTGGTTCAGATTTCCAATGCTCCTGCTGAGTCCTGTCTGATCAAGCTGAAAGCTTCTCAACTCCCGTCACTCTCTGATCGACTGGTGCATCTCTAATATAAATGTAGTAAATAATTTACAATTATTTTGTAGTCAATGTGGCGACACATAAATTGGCACACAAAATAATATTTTTTCCCCCTCATCTCTAGTATGCACATCTACTAGTAAACAAATTAAGTAACTTACTAGTCTTTCTTAAACAAAAGAAAAATACAATATTTGTTTGATTTGTTGTTAATCGTTGATGCTTTTCCTGTAACAGTGCACCTTGTTGTGGTGTATTCCTTATGTAATGCATGAGGACAGGTTTGTCCCTGTAGAGCTGCATGATGAGTAAAATCACTTCCTTAATGAATTTTTGTCTGTTTTATCTCAGTGTTTAAGGGCTTTGAGAAAAAAAACATGTCGTTCAGCTTTGGACAAGCTACTAGCGCGGGCGGGTTTACTTTTGGAGCCCCTAAAACCACAACGTCGGCCAGTGCAGCCCCCAGCTTCTCTCTGCAGACGAGCAATCCGGCCCCAGGAGGAGGAGGATTCGCATTTGGAGCACCGCCTCCACAACAGCAACAACAACAACAACAACAACAACAACAACAGCAGCAACAACAACAACAACAACAGCAGCAGCTGCAACAACAACAACAACAGCAACTGCAGCTGCAGCAGCAGTCTCAGGTTCCAGCGGGAACGTCTCAGATCGCAGGTCTTCTCGCACAGAGCACGACAAGCACTGGAGCTTCACAAGGTGGATTTAGCTTTGGGGCAGTATCACAGAATAGCACTGCTGGTGGAGGCTTTAATTTCGGGTAAGACTTCTACTGAACTACATGTGAACTTACTTAGGCACATCATATCAATCTGTTGTCTATGAGGTAGGTTTAGACATAGTATTAAGATGATATTTTCATCTACAATAGATTTAATTTTGTATTTGTTTTGTCCTTTTAGCGGCCCTCCAAAAGGTCTCGGTCTGACTCCAGCCCCGCCGGCTGCTACAGCAGCGACCTTGGGAGGCCTGATGACGTCCACCACGGCCTCAAGTGGTGCAGGCTTCACGTTTGGATCCCTTGCGAATCAGTCTGCAGCTCCGATCCAGCAGTCTACGGGAGGATTCAGCTTTCCTGGGGCCAAGATTCAGGCTCCTGCTGCAACTTCAGCACAGAGCACTCCTTCCTTCTCACTGGGAGGGCAAAGCACAAGTAATTCACATATTATGTGCTGTCAGTTTAGAAATCTCTATTGATTTAGAAATGTAATCAGCTGATTTTTACAGAAATCTGTACAAGCAAAAACATAAACACTGTTCAGTAAGTTTATAATCAACTTTGTTTACCAGCTGCTGTTATTAAGCCCATTGGGTATAAAAGCATTATAGGGAAAAAACAGCAATTAACAAATCTTGAGAAGCAGCATGGCAGAATATACACCAGTCAGCCACTAATGGGTGAAGCGAATGGCATGAATTATCTCATTATAATTGGACGTAGTTTTTCCAGTATACGACCACGCACTCTCCAGAGCTAGTCTAGTCTTCCTTCAAAATAAATTAAATGCTTTCCTCCCTAATCAGTGACCTCCCATTCTAACAGTGGTTCAGTATTCTCAATACTTTTCTACTGGAAAACCTTGGGTCATGACTCTCCTGTGGGTGTTAGTTTGACACGTAAGCCTAGCAACAGATTAATTGCATGCCTTCATGGTAATTGCACTGTCAAAAACCATTCATGAAGAGGTTGAAGGTGTTGGCATTTTTGTTAGTAAAAATTCTTATAAATAATCTTCTTTAAAATGCAGTGTTTTAAATGCAGCTGATGGTACTTGATAGAAAATACATATGGTAAGATCTAGAACTAAAAAAAGAAACCTAAGCTCAGCAGGGGATGTGGTTAATGTTACTTCTTTGTTAATACACTTTAATGTTAAAACAAATCAATAACTGTTTCTTCTGCAACTTGAAGGTCTCAATCTGCCAGCTGGTGCTACTGGTTTTGGAACCCCCTCTACAGGGCTTAACTTTGGGATCAAGCCTGCAGGTGGGCAAACATTGAAATTGCAATGTTACAAAGCATTATGAAAGAAAAGGAAAGAAAAGATTTGCAGTTTGAGGTTTAATTTTCTTCCTTGTCCTTCCAGCTACCCCAACTCCTGCTAGTACTGCTGCTGTTGGTGCTGCTCCTTGCCAGCCTGCCGCTGTATCTTCTCTGTTTGCGTCCCCTATTCCCCCTGCTGGTTCCACAGCCTTCAGCTGTAAGTCCGTTTTCTGGATGGATATTTTTTTTCTTATTGTATTGTATTTTTCAACAATGTCCAAGAATATGACAGCATGGGTCAGTTATTAATTTAACACCCAGAACAATGCCTATTATTTTTTAATCTCCTTCTGTCAGTGGGTGTCTCAACAAGTGCAGCAGCCCCAGCAGCGTCCTCTGTAGCTACAGCCTCCACCGGCCTGTCACTCAAACCACTAGTAGCTGCCGCTGCTGCCGCCGCCGCCGCCGCCGCCGTCGCTCCCACAACCATCGCTCCGACCACAGGTAATGCTTATGATCTAGCTGTTTAGCTTTAGCACTGAAAAAACTGTTACTGCACCAAGAGCTTGCTTACTTATCTAGACAATTTTCTTTTATCTATATAAAAAAAAAAAACTCCAAAAGAGAGGAATCACCAGTTGCCACCTGATACGATGATATTATCATGATACCTACTGTAGGTGCTGATTCGATTCAATGTTGTGAAGTATCGTGATTTTATAAATAGTCCAATTTTGTACTTCAGAGTGTATTGGCTGTAGGATTATAAAGAAACTGCGACAGTTTACTCCCTTAAATGGCTTCAAATTCTTGAGTGCGTGTTGAGTCGTTGTGGACACACGCCTTCTAATGCGTTTTTGAAGACAAATTAATGCAAGCCTGTGTAATGGATGGATTTTATGCTAATCTGCTTGCAGAATGTGGAGAAAAGGGCCTTTTTTTATTTTTTATTTTTAAACAATATAAAGCCATATGTTTCTGTTGCATTAACTATAAGCATGTGGATCTGGCACAGAATCGGTTATGTCTAACGTGCTGGGTCCTGGCTGATCAACCTGATTTAAAAAAAAAAGAAAAAAAAAAGAAGAAGCTAGTTCCAGTCACTGGCTAAACACCCAACCAGTGCATCTAATCTATTATAAATGTAATAAATCATTTAAAAAATTTTGCAGGAAGTGAATAGGCACTGACTAACTGCCTATATGCGATGTTCTTCAATCTAAATCCACCAAAAGGTCACTAAAATTTGCTCATTTCTATCCTGTCTCATGACAACTCATGACCAATAACAGTTTAAGTCGAACCAGAGTTCCCTCATTTATATGTGGAGACACAGTAAGTAGTAGCCACAGCTAGGTCTTGACATTAATATAATATAATGTACAAGTGAAGTCGACAGGAGTTATTTTGCAAATTTTTTTTTTTTAAGTTTTTTTTTTTTACTAATGTAGGAATTTATACTTGGCTTCAATGTCAACAAACCGATTGAAGAGAACCTAATCCCCCCCCTCTCTCCTTTTTAAAATTTTTTTTTTTACCCCAGCTGTTGCTGCTGCTGCTCTTCCCACAGCTGCCACCACAAGTTTTTCCCTGGCCTTAAAACCTGCTGTCTCTTCTGCACCAGCCACTTCTATAGCCGTGTCCGCTGCTACAGTTATTGCCAGGTGTGGTACATACCCTTACATGGAGTAATGACTGATATGTATGGAGTGTTATGATGGTGTGTGTTCTAAATGGCTAAAACATGGTATTGGTGCTAAAACATGTCTCACCTACGTGTAGTGTCTGTAACTATTTTGAATTCAAGTCTTTCAATGATCTTAATTGTCATTGAGATGAAACATGGCCAATTTAGATTCCACATGAACATAAAAATGTTTCATTTTAAAATGCTAAATTGTTAAGATATTGCAATATAAATTTGAGCTGGTTATGGACACTAGATTTTGGTCTGACACAGAATGCTTTAATTTAAGCTACAGTTTTTATAGGTTATATGCTTCTAAAAGCTTTACAAGAATTTTTGTATCGATACTCATGAAACATGAATAATTGTAAATTGGTATCGTTTGAAGCAAGACTGTCTAATGCAGAAAAAAGCCATTTTGGGGTCACATATAAAATCATCTCTCCAAAACTCTACATTTTTAGAGAAGCTAGATTGGAAATTTCCATGTTGCATAAGCATCAGAAGTAGCTTCTTTGGCACACACATTTTCTGTATTATATGTACAACATTAACAAAAATGTAGTCAGCACCAAGACTGTGTTTTGGCCGAAAGCATTTGTTTACCCTTATCTGATACGTTAAACCATTAAAAACATTATTTTTGGTTATTTGCTTCTTAATTATTTGACAATCTGTCTGCTCAGTGCTGCACCAGTGATGTCATATGCCCAGCTCGAGTCCTTAATCAACAAGTGGAGCTCAGAGCTGGAGGACCAAGAGAGACACTTCCTGCAGCAGGCCACTCAGGTTAACGCCTGGGACCGTATGCTGGTGGAGAACGGAGAAAAGGTAGTTTGAGACACTAAAAACTGGCTAATGTGGAAGATCCACATTTGTGAACAGCAGCACACCTCTGAGTTATCACCTGAAAATATACCAAAACCATCTTCTTTTTTTTCTTGGAGTGCATATATACAGTGTGAGTGTGAACTTTATACATTACATGGTAGGCATACAAAATCATGCTGAGTTGCAAGGTTTTACTGAAATTCTCTTTCCATCGAACAAATCAGAAAACAGTGTTCGGTCACCTAAATGTTTAGCCATAGGAAGGTGTAGATGCAGTTACTTCTTTTTCCCTCAGTATGTTGAGGGAACACATTATCAGTATTATCAGAAATAAACATCTTTGATCTCTGCAGTATGTGGAACTTGGCAGCGCTGTTTTGCTTTAGAGGCTTAAGATGTTTAAAGACTAGTATGATTTGTCTTGGAGCTGGTTCAGAAGTCAGTTCCGTTTTCCAAGGTGTTTCGTCTCTTGGTTTTGACCTTGTCAGGTGCCGTAACAAAAATATTTCATTGGCTTAGAAGCAAGTCAAAATATTTTTCACTTCTGCTCTATTTGAGCCTGTGCCCTCTAAGATCATTCCCAGTCAAAATAATGCTCCTGTCTGCTCTTTTGCACTTGGTGTTCATCCGAGCACTTTCAATATGTTGTTATTTTCTTTTTTTTGTGTGTGTGACAAATGTAAATGAGCTGCATCAAGAACATCCATGGCACTTTAAGGGAGATCAGCATACACATGTGTACAAGGAAAATTTGTTTTTGAACCATTTTAGTTTGACTTGGCTTGTGTTCAACTTGTATTTGAAAACATTTAACTAAAAGATTGATAAATGAGGCTTAATTGTGTGTGTGTGTGTTTTTAATGATTGTGCTCCATCTTTATTAAAAGAAAATCTTCTCAGCGAATCATAGAGGAATTATAATGAGAGTTTGACTCACAGGCAATGCAAGTGTGCATGTGGGCAATTACTTGTGTCTGTGTATCTTAATTTAAACAGATGGGTGGCAGCTTTAACTCCGCACATGTGGTGGTTACAGTAACACCCTGTATATAAGCGCACTCTAGTTTCTGCTTCAAAGTTATAATGTCAAAAAAGTATTATTTGTTAAAATGTTATATTTTTGGTACAAAATATGTTAATTGACGAGTATGCTTTTTTCATGATTTGTGTTTTAGATTACATCCCTGCACAAGGATATGGAGAAGGTTAAACTGGACCAAAGAAGGTAGGATTGCCCGAGTTAGCAGACGTGATCCATTACGGCATATTTAGAGACGAATTAACATCTAAAGGTCTTGTGTGATTTTTTGTTCTTTCCTCAGGCTGGATCAGGAGTTAGACTTCATTCTGTCTCAGCAAAAAGAGCTGGAGGATCTTCTCGCTCCCTTGGAGGAGTCGGTAAAAGAGCAAAGTGGAACCATCTATATGCAGAATGCCGATGAGGAGCGGGAGAGAACGTAAACAAATATAAGATTTACAAATCCATGTAGTGCTTTGCATTTCTTTGAATGCAAACGAAAATGAGACACGAAGATTTCATGTTCCTGTTTTTTTATTATTTTTTTTTTTTTAACTTTTTTGGAAATGTCAATCAGAATGTGTTCACATGTACAGATTAGGCTGAATACTGCTAGAAATCAATTGTGGCTGGAATGTTTTACAGGTTGATAAACATTTTGATAATCTGATAAATGGAAGCACAAACTTGCCTTCAAATTTCAGCAACATCTTGTCTAGTAGAGATCAAAGGGCAGGAAACGTTGGTGATGAGTTTTACTATTAATAAATCTAGGGATGCACCGATACCGGTATCTGGTATCGGCCTCGATACCACATTTTCTAAAGTACTCGTACTCGTTAAAAGTCCCCCGATACCAGGGACCGATTACACGGTCTGAGAAATGTCTGTTTGAGCGGCGTGTAAGGGGTTAATCACAAGCGCCAAGTGGTGGATGCAGCTCAGAGCGGGGAAAAGGTGAGGCGAAACGAGACATGTCAGCCGTGTGGAATTATTTCAAAGTGAATGAAGACGACAAAACAAACGCGGACTGCAAATTGTGCTCAGCGAAATTGTTAAAAATCATGTTTTTATTAAGTACTTGGTATCGGTATCGGCGAGTACTGAAATGCAAGTACTCGTACTTGTGCTCGTTTTCCAAAAAAGTGGTATCGGTGCATCCCTAAATAAATCCCATGTTCTTGAAGTATGTTGATCAGCCATAACATTATGACGAACAAGTGAAGTGAACATTGATAATCATATACATGGTGGCATCTTGTTCACATTCAAGTCTCACCCCTGACCTCAAGGACCAAAGGCCAGCCTGTCCATTCCGATCCAACAGAAAAGCATATGCAGCACAGACCACAGAAGAAATCCAATGCTGGTTATAATAGAACTGCACCAGAACACCCAGGATCACACTTGCAGGCCCCCTTACAGCAAAATAATGTTAATGGTGTTATCGTTGTGGTTGATCAGTGTATATTACATCATTCATCACACTATCCTCTTTGATATAGCAAGTTTGTGAATTCTTTTATTCAGCTTGTAAGAAGTTAACAATAAGATCATTATGTCGCATATAAATATATTCAGTCCTGTGCTGCTTTTTAAAATGCTTGTTTTTTGAAGGTATAAACTGGCAGAAAATGTTGATGCTCAGCTGAAGAGAATGTCCCAAGATCTAAAGGAGATCATCGAGCACCTCAACACATCCAACGGGCTTGCTGACACAAGTGACCCGGTATTTATTTTACTCTTCTCTTTTATTTACTGTATAGATCTTATTCTTGTGACTACATTTAGATTGACCATTGTAACTACTGGAAGGTGACTGAACATGTGAGCAAGAATGTTACCACATTTTTAATAATTGTTACCAAGCACCAGGAAAGGTGTTTGACAGGTGTGTGTAGGGTTGGCCAGAGTTCCTAATTGCATATTCATAGACTCTAGCCACTTACTGCCTCATTCTGTTGTGTGCCATTGTCTGTGGCGCAGCCTTGTTACATGGAATACAACCTTTTTAATATAGAAAATGTTTTGTGGTTAAAAAAAAAAACAGGTTTTGATGGACCCTACTAATAACTTTCATATACTCACAGTCCACCAGAAAATAGTGCATTAAACCTTGGTGGATAGAATACAACAGCAGAAAATCACTTCATGTTTCACTCCCATAGTCTGTGTGAAAAGATATACATGCAAGTCTGACAGGTGTAGGACCTGTTGTAGGCTTCTGAATTGTAGTCTACCCCCTCAAGGTTTCTAAAATGCTTTTCTGCTCCGCACTGTTGTAAAGGGTGGTCATTTGAATTGCTATATTTCTTGTTACAGTAGAACCTTGGATTGCGAGCATAATTCGTTCTGGAAGCAGGCTCGTAATCCAAAACTCGTAAACCAAATCAAATCTTCCCATAAGAAATAATAAACTCAAATAATTTGTTCCACAGCCCAAAAAAATAAATACAGAAAAATAWWKAATACAATATATAAAGTAAAAATAAAACAAATTAACCTGCACTTTACCTTTAAAAAAAAGTTAAAATAAATTCCAACAGATAAGTGTTTCCGTTTGTGCACGTAGGCGCCGTGTATTTCTGTGTGTATGTGTATGTGTATATGTGTGTGTGTGTGTGTGTGTGTGTGTGTGTGTGTGTGTGGAATTAGCCCCTTCCCTCCCCTTGTCTTACACAGTAAAACTCCTCCTCCCTCCCCCCACCTCGCTTTTTAAGATTCACAACAAACACACACACACAACGGAAACACTGTTTTAATGGGGGAAAAAGAAACCTGTCTAAAGAAACTCGCATGAGAGCATATCAACGAAATCACTGCTGTAAAGTAAAACAAAAAACAGAACAAATGAACCAGCACCTTACCTTTGAAAAGAATCGCGACAGAGCAGAGTTTCTGTGTAGAGCAGTGTGTGTGTTATCTGTGTGTGTGTGTGTCGGTGTAAAAAACTTGTAAACCAAGACATGCTCGTTTTTCAAATCAAAATTTATTGTAATATATTGTTATTTATTAAATAATTATAAAAATCTTTGCTCGTCTTGCGGAACACTCGTAAACCGAGTTACTCGCAATCCGAGGTTCCACTGTAATTCAAACCAGATATTTATCTTCAGCAAGGTGTTTGAGCCTGAGGAGCCTCTTCTCATTTGGTGTGGGTTTTTTTCTTCTTCACAATTGTGAGTAGTGTGTTGAAATTAAAAAAATAAAAAATATTCCAGACCGTTGGGCACCAATAGCCATACCATGGAGAAGGTTACAGAGATTACTTCTTTCCTCATCCTGAAGTTTAACTAAAGCTCTGGACCTAACAACTAAACAAAAACCCACCAGCAATGGCAGGGCCAGTCATGAATGCCTTTTTTTGACCGTATCTTCTGTAATTCCTAGAAATTCATTCATTTGTATGTTAGTGGGGGAAAAAAACTCACTTCACTGTAGTGTGTGGTGGTTGGGTTGAATTTTCTCTTTTAATTAAGTTAATTTTCAGCTTTCATGCTTTCAATATAAATGGCTACTTCAGTTCTCACATGATATGAAATGTAAAATACTTGGATGGAAAGTCATTTATGTAATCTTAATTATTGTTGGTATAGTCTACTTTACCTTTAGTGTTCCGCTGTCTTCTGACTTGATTCTTACCATTTCAGCTCCAGCAGATCTGCAAAATCCTCAACGCACATATGGACTCTCTGCAGTGGGTCGAGCAGAACTCTGGTCAGATATTTTCACTGCTTTTGAAGCGTTATATTGTGGAAGGCTATATTTGGTGTTCCCTAATGTCCATTTTCAATGCGCAGTTTTGCTCCAGAGGCGTGTGGAGGAGGTGTCCAAGCTGTGCGAGAGCCGTAGTAAGGAGCAGGAGAAGAGCTTTCGTCTAAGTTTTCAATGATTGACAATAAAACTTGGCAGTGTATTGTAAATGAACCCTATTGTTTTTGTTAATTCTGTTTAAATAAAGATGTGTACTTCTTACTTTGCATATAGTATTTCTTTTCAGTTTGTCTTTTGTAGCACTTATCATGTGTACGGTGTCATTGGGGGCTAACACGGGAGACTCCACTTGAACTAATCTGTATGTCTTTGGACTCTGGGTGGGAAAACAGGATGAAAACCCACCAAGCACAAGGAGGACATGCAAACTCCACCCACACACAAGAATTTAACCCTTGATGTTGGAGGTGCAGGGCCACTTGGCACCTGTTTTTGTAAAGTACAGTACTTTGAATTTAGTAAAGATGAACAGAACCATATGCAATGGGGAAAAAAATACTTCCATCAGAAAAAGTAAACGGTTGATGCATTTATATATAGTGTAGTTTTATGTCATTTCCCCACTTTATATAGTGCAAAAACAGTTTTATTCTTTAGGTCCCATGGTCGCTCACTTCACTGACGTGGATGTGTACTGTAGTTCGGCGCTGGTCGGGGTCGAGGCGCGAGCACCGCGTTGCGTCGCTGTTATTGTCCAGCCAATAGGATTCACTTCCTGGTTTGAGCGGCGCGAGCCAATCAGCGCGTCTCGTCCTGTCGGAAAACATGGCGCCTTGCTTTGTTTGATTTCACTGGGTAGCTACGGTCTTTTTTTTTCCTCCTTTCACATTTTTACGGCAGTAGCGAACATCATTTGTTAGACTCCGGAGATGATGATGATCTTTATTCTAAGGAAATGAGCGCCGAAAGCGGCAGGTATGTACGCACACAGGTGCGGGTGTTCCTGCTTTCGGTTTGGTGTGTGTGTGTCGGTGTAAGACTAGACTGGTCAGAAACCGGTGCTAATGCACAGAGTTAGGCCCGACACGCACATTCAGGAGTTTGTGCATGATATCTGTGCGTTTAAACACAGTTTGGTGAATACACCGATGAGTGTGTCATATCATTTTCTTTAAATGTTTTAGGACGTGCGGTGCTATGGTAACGTCCATAACGTTATATATATATATATATATATGAATATAAATATATAAACATTCTGGAATGGCTCCGGTGTCATTAATTTTGATCCCTATTTTTTTTTATTAATAAAGCGGGAAGACAAGCTGTTCGTAAAATAAACGAATTATATTGTCTGAGCCAATTATGAATTAAAAGGTATCATGAAGTGAGTGTGTGTCAGGGCAGCCGGTGAATCCGCTACTTGTCCCTGTGTAGTAGGAAGATAATGATGTAGCTCATCACATTAATAATAATGAGACGAGGAGCCATTTTCCTGCAAACATATACATTTCTGTATAATCCTATTTATTATTTCTTGTTGTTTTATAAAATCGCTCCTACACCGGGCGAAACCGGAGTGCTTGGTCTCGAGCGCCCTGATTAGCGCAGCCTGCGCCATTTTAACGCGCCAGAGTCATCCGGCAAGATGGCGCTCTTGCTTTGTGTGCTCGGCTCTGTGTCGTGGAGATCCAGCGGTGTTACCGGGCTGTCATAGGGAGCCGAGCGGCGCGAGTGTACACACACGCATACACGTCAAAAACCGAGCCGGATCACGGAGGGAAATTTTGAATTGTTTCCGCAGGGCTGAGAATTCTTCTTGCAGGTGCGTGTGTGGGAGGGGGTTAGAGAGAGAGAGCTAGAGAAAAACTGTTTGTGAGAGAGAGACTAACGTTACATGTGCCCACGGTGTATTTTGTGCAGCGCATCTTCTAAGATCGTGACTGACTTAGGCTTTTCCGCACGTTATCCGTCAGGGTCTCGCGCACATCCGGTCAGAAACAGGATTAATGCGTGTCGCGCGTGCGTATGCCGACTTTATGCCGGGAGAAAAAAGGCCTTCCCACGAAGTCCATTTGAACCAACACTTAAGGATTTATTTTCCCTAAATCCCACCTTCTTGTAATTTCACTTACCCACACTTGTCCTAAACGTGAAACCTTATTTCACTCAATAATAAGAATAATCAGAATAATCCTGCTACCTAATAATAGCTAATTTTTTTTTCCATTCCGTGGTTAGCATAGTGCTAAAACCCTGTCCAGTCTATATAACCTATTCAACACAATAAAAAAATATAGATATATACATATGGTTGTTCGGTGTTTAAAGTCATGTTTTTCTTCTTCTTCTTTTTTTAATCAACGCGACTAGTTCAGTTCAACCTTTAATTAACTGCTACTAACTGTCGAACTGACTGCTGAGTTCCATTTACTTGGTTGTAGCATAATTAGTGCACTAGGTAGGGCGTCAAAGCCGGGTTTTGTCATTTTCTATTGTAGGGCACTTGTGAAGGTAGTAGTCTTCTACTTGGGAGCGAGCCCGAGCTCTGTGTATGCATAGCGAGAGATGCTCTTTGTGGTTTCTCGCTGAGGTGCTGTATGTGCTAGCTCTATCACTTAATAGTGCAGTGTGCGTTTGTTAGTTTTTCAGATTAAAAAGTGACTTTTAAACATTTGTTTTCCAATTGGTAGTCGTGTTTAAGTGAGGTACAATAAGAATATAAAATATAATGACTTCTTTCTGACAGTAAGTTTTTAAAATGGACATTTGTGGTGTTAATATAAAGTAGCATGTTGTTGGAGCTATTGTTTACATTTGATTGCATAATAAATGCTAGCTTTTTCATGACCACCTTAAAAATGGCTTCATGGCTGTCAGCATTATTTATTTACTGTACATTTAGGAAAAATGCTAAAACATAGCTTAACTGTGTGTAATTGGTTTTGTTTTTTCCTTGTAATCGTATTTTAATTAAACATTTAAAATTTTTATCTTTCTCATTTAGACCCAGCAAGCTGACTGCTTTGGTGACGAAACTCCATGAATTCTTGGATCATTGTCCAGAGGAAGAACCCGCTGCATCTCAAGTTAATGAAATCTCCAGTGGTAAGAGTTACCAGTGGTTGAAGGTGTTGTTTAGATTGCATGTTTGCTTTGGAGTATCTGGGGTTTTATACTTCTGTGTGCATGTTAGGACACTGCATGGCTGGAAAGTATTTTTAGCTTCACGTAACGAGAACTTGTCCTCTGGATCCACCTAAACAATAGGCTGAAACACTGCCATAATTCACAACCTTCCCCATTTTACTGTAGGAATAATGAACGGTAAATAAGATGAGTGGATTCTCACAAAGCATTTGAGAAGCGTTTTAACCTCATCTTTATTCAGCAGCTGACTGAGCAGTTTTTTGTTTTACACACTTTGCTTTACTTCTTGTCTAAATTCATGATTCATTCAACGAACACAGAATTAAATCTTTTTTATTTAAGTTGCTTTGGTTTACGTCATGTAAAAGTAATACATCAATCATCGTAATATATATAACTGCTGCTGTTTTATATGGGGGAGGGTGTTCAAGTCAAACTGGGACTTTTGAATGGGCAGAATGCAGTTATTATATTCAATTAAATCCTTTAAATTTTTTTATATAATCCCCTACTACACTAATATCCCAGCGTTTCTCTAGTCCTTGGTTAACTGAATAACAAGGTTGTAGTTTGCTGTAAAAAAGAAAAGAAGTTTTATCATTAGAATGATATAAAGAATAAACGACATCGGTCTAAGAAACTAACGTTAAATTTGCCACATTTACCCATGAACCCTTTTCCCTCTGCGTCTTTAAAAAGCTACATTAAAATAGATGTTTAAATCAGGCTTGAGACTGCTTGCATATCTAATAATAAGCTTCCTTCATATATTGTTGATTTAGTATGAAAGTGTGTTCATTTTGTCTTTATATTGCTTTTCATTACAGGTAACATGGCCTCCAGTGAATCAAATGTTAATGATGAAATAATGGAAAAGGTATGTACACAACCCAGATAAGTTTAGAATGTTGCAAAGTGATTTAGAAATATCAATTGGAAGCATTTTTCCAGCTGATATCTGAAACAGTCCATACAGTTTCTTTATTGATTCATTCAGTGTGGTTTTGAAAAAGACGTGCAAAATGTTTTACAGCCCAGCTGTTCGACCGACCTTCCGAAGGCCACGCCACGCTCCAAAAGGTGAGTTTAGCTTGAAGTCTGATCACATTATAAAGAAAGCTCAGGTTTGCTTCCTGATTGGTTAAATTGTGCAGCCTCATTGTCATTGGAAATTGGACACCGCCATATTTTATTATTGCGTTAACAAGTTAATACACGTCTCGGGTATCCTCCAAAGTCCTGAAAAGATGACGAGAGTTACGTTTGTAGAAGTATTTTAAAATACATTTTTGCGGAATGAGGGATCTGGGATTTTAAGGACTGTGCGGAGCAGGAAAATGTACAATGACCAAGACGTATTGTAATGTACATATATGCACATCAATTTTGATTTCAGACAGACTTGGGGAAAAAAACTGAGGGTGAAATAAAAAGACTATCTCTTCAAGACATGAGGAAACTACACCATCACAGTTTCAGCATATTTGTTGACACTGTTGCTGTAGCAACCTATTACAATGTGCACTTTAAAATAAAGCCACTATTTAAACACAGTGCAACCTTTTCAGAGTTTCTCTAATGGAAAATTCAATAATGGGTCAATCAGAGTCCAGAGCAATAAGGATGTTTTGATTTCATTATACCAAAATATGGATGTTGAGCATTTAAATGATCTGGATTAGGTAAATACATTTAATAACCATGGCTGATAAACATCTTGATGTTCTTTTTTCCCCCCCCCCTGGTAATTTCAGAAAACCTGCAGTTGTAACAAAGCATACAGTTGTGAACGAGCCCGAGTCCGCAGACGATTGCGAGCAAGAGTCTGTGGCTGAAAGTGCAAACGATGCCACAGTTGAAGTAGAAGAGATCCCAGAAGGTAAGAGCTCTTACACGGATGACGGACAGACGCATGGTCTGCTGTAGACATGTGTGTTTACCCGACTGCGTTGTTTACCCTGTGCAGATGTAGTTGTAGTGAAGCCAGAACCCGTTAACAATGAAGGGAAAGATGAATTCAAAGGCCCAGAGTTTCGTAACAAAGGAGGGAGCAAAGTCAAAGAAGAGAGTCAAAGGAGGCGTCCTGGTGAGTCACTAGTTCAGAGACTCGTCTGTTCGTGGTGCTCTTTTTCCTTTTTTTCCCACTTTGCTTTATTTATGTTTTTTTTTTTCCTCTTTTCCCCAGATGAGCATCTTCAAGAGATTAGGTGCTCCAGAGTTAATTGCACTGCGTGTGGGCAGCAAGTCAATCATTTCCAGAGGGACTCTGTGTATCAGCATCCTGTACTCAAAGTTCTTCTCTGCAAAGTAAATATCCCAAAACTTAGTCCAAGCATCAGCATGGCACTGATGTTTACGGTGTGTCTGAGGCGTTGGGATTAACACTTTGTTTTCCTTCCAGTCTTGTTTCAAGTATTACATGAGTGATGACATCAGTAAGGATGATGACGGGATGGATGAACAGTGCAGGTGAGTCTGCAAAAAAACAAACAAGGGGGGGAAAGGAACAAGGCTTAAAATCATCCTGAGTTTTAGGGGAATCGTGACATTAGAGAAAACATCCCCGTGTGAATGCATGTGGTTGTTCTGTAAGATGCCTTGTCTAGCAGTAGTGTGAGCATCAATTAAACTTGTCTTAAGGCAAATTGTCTATACAGTACCAATCAAATTTTTAGCCCTAGTTTTGGATTGATCATTGTTTTAAAATGGCTGCTTTATACAAAAATTACTATTCAGATTTTTATTTTAGACATACAGTTGTCTCTCTAACATGAGTGAACACAGAAAGCATGAGCTAAAAAACAATTTCTCACAGTTTGTCTTTATTTTTTGGCTGGGGCACACATTTTTTTTTCTCATTAATTTGACCTAATTTTTGAAGAGAGCCTCGGTCCCGAACTCGGCTTTGCCTAACTCTGCTCTGATCTAGAACCCGTTTCAAAAGCTTCAATAAATAAATAGATGGATACGTTATTTAACCCGGAAAATTTCAGATATTCAGCAGCAATAGAGACAGTAACAAAAAGCGACCGCACACTGGATGTGAATGCACACTGTTTATCTGCATAAAGTCAGTAGACATCGAGTAGTGTAAGAGCTGACCAAAAGTTACTTCTGCTTTTTGCTAAAAACAAAAACCTGTAAGACGAAAATAAAGGTTATAATTCACATGTAATAATAATATTCATTTTAAAAAGGCATAAGTGAATAAACGGAATGCAGTGTAACCTTGATGTGCAGTTGTATTTATGAAAAAGTGACAACAGTGCAAATAGCAGTAGTTGTGCAAAGAATAAGATAAAAGTGACGACTTGCTGAGTTTGTGCATAATGTGTAAGGTTAGAGGCTAGCACTTAGCACTTAGCGGTGAATTGTTAACAGTTGCCCGAGCCTTCTTTGAGTCTTAATAAGGGCAAGGTTGTAAAAAGATAAGCGGTTAGTGTGTTGTCGAGAGGCTGGAATTGAACACTAGTAAATGAGAGTACTAGCTCACTCTCTGATGCCGTAGCAACCCCAATTGTTTTCTTAGTTTGGCACGTGCTGTGGTAGAAAGAACCTAAAAATGATGATTTATCCCCCCCAAGCTCTGTTATCATAGCCTCAACTATGTGCATTCTACTGCTCCTTTTTATTTATTAAAATCTTTATATATATATATATGAGTATAATATTATAAAATTATTAGATTGAAGACAAAAGTTTTGTTTGACTTGGAGTAAAATGTCTCTTATTCACTGTATGTTAAGGACCAGATGAAGAAGCCTTCATTTATTAATCCTCACAATCCCTTTGTCCTCTTTTAGGTGGTGTGCTGAAGGAGGTAATCTCATGTGTTGTGACTATTGCAGCAACGCATTTTGCAAAACATGTATTCTGCGTAACCTTGGAAGAAAGGAGCTCTCCGGAATCATGAACGAAGACAACAAGTGGCGCTGCTACGTGTGCCAAGCCGAGCCGCTTCAAGACCTCGTCGCGGCTTGTGACAAAGTTCTGAGAAACCTGGAATGTATGCAGAAGCCAAAGGGAGAGCACGACAAAGCGAAGCGTGACGGCGTGAAGCACAAGCAGAGCAAAGTGAAAAACACTTTAAACGGAAAAGATGCTAATTCCGACGGATCAGGGACGTTTACCTTTTCTTACAAAGCGTTGAAGGTTCCCAAAGAGCTGGTCAAAAAGACAAAGAAACTGATCGAGACAACCAACGGCCTGAACAGCACGTTTGTGCAGTTCATTAAGCAGGAACCGATCTACCTTGGTGATAATACCGTCCGACCCAGGCATTTGAAAGCGTTCCGCTCCGTTTTGGCCGACTTGAAAAAGGTCCACGCAACTTTAGAGGAGGCGCTAGATGAAGAGTTTCGAGACCTAGAGGTTCAGAACGGAGAGGGGAATGGGTTGGCGGATAATACGAAAGTGGCGAACGCAGTCGCCAATTCTGAGCATGTTGACAAGAGTAAAGATGACCAGGTGGTTCTGGATGGGACGACGGATCAGGATCCAACAGTGTTAAAAGGCTCCGTGGATGAGAAAAACATGGCGGAAGCGACCAATAAAGCAGTACCTTCAGCGGAAAATCCAGAGCGTGGGTTTAAAGGAAACGAGGCGAATGCGAAGGTTGAAAAGACTGAACCTGACTGTGAGGATGACGGTTCAGCAGCCGGTGAAGCCTCTCTTGACAAAGACATTGTGTCGATACCGCCATCTGTTCCCGAGGAACTCTTTGAGATGGTTGAGAGTCTTTCGGATTGTGTAAAACAAGAAGGGGACAAGGACTCTCTGGATTCAACAGACAGCACATCAAGTAAGACCTCGCTGTCTGACAAAAAGTCAACAGCATCCGGTAAGCGGTCTGCAAAGATGAATAAAAAGCTTGTTATAAAGCTCACCCCTATCCCCCTTAAAAGTACCACTAAGAAAGAGGAAAGCAAGATGCAGTCGAAAGATAAGGACGGTGCTCTGTCACCGGACGAAAGCCGGCGTTCACCCAGAATGAAGACGACCCCTCTACGCAAGTCGTCCGAAGGGAGGAACAAGAGCAGGTCCGATGATACAAAAGCGAATGACGAAGACTGCGACACTTCACAGATTCCGGTTTCCGTCGGAATGTCAGACTCCGACTCGGACGAAATCCCAGAGGTCCTGCGCCAGGTAGAAGGCATGGAGGTCAGTTCCGATGAACAGGAGGCGGAGCCTAACGGCAAGGCTACGGGCAGCAGCAAAGCGAAAAAGTCAGCCGATCAATCCTCTGAAAGGACGGTGAAGCGCAAGCTCATTCCGTCCTCCGGCTCAGATTCGAATTCAGACGTAAAGTCATCCAAGGCGAAGAAACGAGCTGCCAAGAAAAAGAAAGGTAAAGAATCAGATTCTTCAAATCATGACTCGGATCTCGAGAAGGAGATCAAGAGTCTGAGCAAACTCAGTGCTGCGAAGAGATCTTCTAAACGAGGCAAAAAGCCGGCGAACGAGAGCAAGAAGGACGGCGACGAGAGCAAGAAGGACGGCGACGAGGGCAAGAAGGAGAACGAGGGCAAGAAGGAGAACGAGGGCAAGAAGGAGGGGGGTGAAAACAAGAAGGCGGGTAAAAAGGGTCCAAAGAGATCATTTGAGCGAAAGCGGAGGTCACAAAAAGCTAAAGAAAACGCCACAGGAGAGTCATCCTCCAGCGACGACGAAGACAATGATGAGGAGGAGGAGCAAGCGGCAGACTCCGGACAGGATAGCGGCGATCAGCAGAAGATAAAACCCATTTTCGAGTCTGTGATGCCTCACGTGGATGCGTTCCAGCAGTCATCAGGTCAGTCAGCCGAAAAGGATCCAACTTCTTGTTGTTTTGTGCAGTGTAGTAAATGTAGTATGACACAAATACATCACAGCACTTGATCGCTTTCCTGCACATCATGCACCGCGAGGTGGATGGGCTAATCGACGGACATTGAAAGAGTACAGAAATTATATTTATTGATCTTTCAAAAATAAGTTGTTTGTGGACTTGATATCAGTATATTTACAAATATTTTTTATTGTTACATAAGTGATTGCCAGTTAAGAAAATTATGGAAAAGTAAAGTATTGTGAGAGAAGACTGCATCGTCATGGACTTTGAATGCCATGGAGTTTGAGAGTAAAACATGAACGAGTCATAATTTTAGCTTTCATTTTAGATTTACATCTAGATTTGTTAACCAACTTGGAACGCCATCATTGAGAATCCCCGGTGTTTGGGTGAGCGCACGTATTGGAACGAATAGTCTCAAACGAAATCTGACAGGATATCTGGTTGCTTTGGTTGACCCACTGGCATCACTAAATACTTTCGCTCTCTTTTGGAGATGCTTTTCGTAGTGTCGTATTTGTTTGTTTTTGGGAAGCTTCTCCGTTCAGTCTCCTCCTCACAAGGGAAAATGCATGCTCAGTTGATTTGAGGTGTGGTTAGCGTTGACCATGTTTCTGTAGACGCAATTCATTTTGCTTCTACCACCATGAGTCCCATCAACGGTAAAGGTTAGTTAAGTTTGTGTCAGAAGAAGCCATACTTCTTTCGTAGTCAGCCAAATACACACCCTGGATAAGAAATCAAAAAAGTAGATCAGGATTAAGGTTTGTCTTAAAATGACTCCAGCACATTAAAATGATTGTTGTATCACTTCAGCGCTGTTATTTCAGCGGTGAAAATATTAAGTAATCCCATTTAAAAATATTTTGTTTAACTTTCCTAAGTAATATTTATTGGAGTAGGTATTTGTTTAAGTATCTTATTACTAGCTTATTAAAGTATATTATTAAATCTGACCACAAAACTGTTCATAACATCACTTTATTCTGTCAAAACGTGCGGTTTATAATCTGGCACATTACTGTTCATAACTTCCCTTTTGCTCAACGTTGCCATTTATGGCGAAGTTTCATTAAATACAATCCAATTTTGCATGACATACGGACAGAATTTTCCTTGACTTGGGTGACTCCCAGTTTTGGGTCCCTCAATGTACAGTACGAAGATATTGAAAGAATTAGTTCTGACCAATATACAGTCAAAACCTTTCTTTTCTTTATATAGACTATATAGGTTTAATGAAGGTTTAACTTCAGGCGAGTACCGAAGGACTGGCAAAGTTTCATTAAACTCTGTCGAGCCAGTTTTGCATGATGCTGTGACAAAATTGGCAATTTTTCTGAGACCTTCAATGTATGAACCGTAAAAATATCTTCGAGAGAGCGAGTTCTGAACAATGTACAGACAAAACCTTTCTTTTATTAATATAGTTATCTTTGTAGTAGTAGAAACGAATGTTTCCATGTATTAAGCAGTTTAACACATCTGAGGATTAAATCAAAGGAAATTAAAGTGAAATTCTGATCTGTCAGTCATGTATTAAACACATTCTCTCCAACCAGCAGCATTGGGGAACGGAGGCACAATTTATTTCAGGTTGACTCATGCTAATGCTACCTTTCCTGATTTCCTGTGGGGCGGCTATAATGGAATTGCTGATTAGTCACTGGGTATCGTGTCAAAGGAATGTCATGGAGGAAAGATAATATCATGCTGTATTGCTAGTACAGGAGTTAAAAAAAAAAAAAAAAAGTCATGTGTTTTTTTTTTTTGTACAGTAACATGAAATAAGACTTTGATTAAAAAAAATGTATTATGAATTTAACTTCTAAATATTAAAACTTGTACAAATTAGTAAATCGTGACAAACTGGCCATAAGTTTCTGAACACAGAAGAAATGCAAGGGGAAAAAGCTGATGTATTTGTGCCTGGTGCAGGACAGTGTACAGCTTAGGAGCTTAATGCACCTTCTCTTTCAGTGTTTCGTTTTTTTTATCCTCTAAATGTTCAAAATTTTTTTTACTGGAGACATCCAAACTATGAAAGAACATGTATTGGACTATATGGTTAGCATAAGAATGTTAACTTACCCAGAATATATTTTGGATGGTCCAAAGTAGCTACAGTAGCAACATCAGATTCGCAAGGTAGTCATCTAGGATGGGTAAAGGAAGGGTGTGTACAGTCAACAGTCGAGTTAGCGCTACTACAAGTACTGCACAACTCCATATTATGGAAAGAAATGTTCACTTGAGTAAAGGGAAAAGACAATGCGTTGTTACCGGTCGGCAAAACTTTGAGGTACTATGATGAAATTGGCTCTCATGAGAACAGTCTCAGGACAGAAAGACTAAGAGCTACCTCTGCTGCAGAGGATCAGTTTATTACAATGACCGGAAACTAATTTACAGCACCTCAAGATTAGGGCCCACATAAATGCTTCTCAACGTTCAAGCGGCAGACATATTTCAACATCCACTCTTCAGAAGAAACTGTTGTCCTGTTCGAATTGCGGCAAAGAAACCATTACTTTGGAAGAACAACGAGTAGAAGAGACTCGCTTGGGCCAAGAAGTATAAGCAATGGAAATTAGATCAGCGCATGACTGTCCTTTGGTCTGATCAGTCCAAGTTTGAGGATTTTGTTTCTAATTGCCATGTCTTTGCAAGACGTAGAGTGAAGTCAGATCATGGAACAGGAGGAGGTGTGATGGTGTGTTGGTGCTTTGCTGGTGACACTTTTGGTGACCTTAGTGAAAATTGAGGGCACACATAACAAGCATTTTGCAGCGACATGCCATCCCATGTGGTTTGCGCTTAGTGGGACCATCATTTGTTTTCCAAACAGGAAAATGACCCCCCAGACATAGGTCTAGGTTAGGTAAGAGCTATTTTTCCAAGAAGGAGAATGATGTAGTGCTGCATCAGGTCACGGGATCTAAATCCATTTGGAGTGGTTTGGGATGAGAGTGAAATAGAAGCAGCAACAAGTACTCAACACCTCTGGGAACATCTTCAAGATTGTTGGAAAACCATTCCAGGTGAGGAACCTCATGAGGCTGATCGAGAGAATGTCAACAGCGTGCAAAACTGTCTTCAAAGCAGTAGGTGGCTACTTTGAAGAATGGAAAAAAACAAAACCCAGCATAATGTTCTATGTAATATGTTTTTATCTATTACATAGTTCCACATTTGTTCTGCCATAATTTTAATGACTTTAGTATTAATATACAGCGTCCATTTGATTGATTTTAGGAAATACGGTAATATTTTGAGATCTCAATGTCTGCCATAATCATTGAAATTAAACCAAAAGATACTTGAAATGTTTCACGTTACAATTTTTTTCGAGTTGCATTATATACAACATGTATGTGAACATGTGCAATCTAACATAAAAAAAAACACACACAATTTTGAACTCAACTAGTTAATTAGTGAGATTTAGTCAGCGCTAATAAAGGATCTGAATGAATACAGTGGAACATGCACCGAACTCAACAGCGCCTCCTCTGAGCTGTATAGTATGAACATGTTCACCCAACAATCGGTCACACCCATTTGACATGCTATCTGACTGAATGCTTTGATTTTTGTATTTTTTTTTTATAATCAAACAGTTATCATTAATCACTGTTCCAAAACAACACATTTCCAAGCCTTTGAGTTGCTGTTTAAAAAGTTGTTCTCAAGCGATTAAATTCACATCATGGTATTCCATTCAGCATCCGTTTAGGATGGGACTGATGTGTTGCATGACATTTCATAGTCATTTCTGTTGTATATAAATAGATATTCTATACCAGAGTAGACCATTATTATAATTATCAGCATTTTCTTCAGTTGGTTATAGATGGTTTGTGTATCTTCGGTATCTTTTTTTTTTTTTTTCTTCTGACATTAGTGTGACATTTTTATTCTATCTTGTTCAGGAGATGAAGCTGTAGTGAAGGAGGAACCCTCGCAGCTAGTTGATGATGACGACGATCCTGAGAACAGGTATGAATACAGTCCGTTTCCATTGTAGTCTTAAATCGAATCAAGAGGTAAATGTGTCCTAGATCAAATTGTCACTAGTTCATATGGACTCTTAAGAACTATTCGGGAAGCAGAATTTTATGCTCTGCATTGCTTCTATGCGGTGAATGAGCAGGTGCACAGGTGTTCCAGTAATATGGGTTAATGAATATTTCTGGCTCTCTTATTTAAGAGAGATCTCTGTTTTCATGATGTGCATGCAGTCAGGTTCATAATTATTGCACCAATGTTTTTCCTTTTTTGAGCACCATTTGATCCATGTACACCACCACATTTTAATTTGCGTTAAAACCCTCAAGAGGGTTGAGGGTCTCACTGACATCTTGAGGGTTTCAATGCAAATTGACACAACCACACCGGATTTGCATTGAAACCCTCAAGATGTGAGTGAAGTCAAGATTTATCCAAAGATTTTTTGGTGTCTCATAAGCAGTGGAACAAACTAACATAATCACAAACATAAGGATCGCCTTTTATACGTTGCACTCATCGACTGCCTGAAGTTTGGAGCACATGGGCATGACTAAATGCTGAGTTTCCTTCCTCGAGATGCTTTGCCAGCCCTTTACTGCAGCTGCCTTCAGCTGCCGCTTGTTTCTTGGTCTTTCTGCCTTCACTCTTGTCTTTAGTTAGTGAAAAGCAGACTCGGTTGGGATGAGAGCAGGTGACTGACATTGGACAGTAGTGATGAGGCGGTGTGGGGTGCCTACAGAATCGCCATACAAATCAAATCGGCATTATAAACGAGCGTCATATATAAACGACTCCGCAGCGTTCGACTGAATCTGAGCAGAGAGTTTAGCGCTATACACTTAACAATACATCTCGCTACTTTTATCGGCAGTCAGGTCATCAATGTACACCAGTGACCTTGTTCTATTGGCAGCCATACACGCTTATGCCATAACACTGCCTCCACAGTTTGACAGATGATGTGGTACGTTTTCTCCATTTTTACCATAACTCCATATCACTTGCATAGACCCCTTTTTTGGTGTCGACAGTTTCAACGAATAGCTATCAAATGCAAATGTTATCGGCTTGATATTAGTCATGGAGTAACAAAGAAACAGGCCACGGCTGGCCATGCAGCTGCTTTTTAGCCATTTGTTCCATTATTTATGAGCCAGCCAAAATGGTTGGGAGGGGGTGGTGTATGTATGAAAATGGCTATGATTCCTAAATGGTTAATGGACAAAAAATGGAATGCAGTGTGCACATGGAACGCAATGGACAAACAAGTTCGACCCATGCAGGCCTCACCTCGTAAACACAGCACTCGAAGGTTGCGCCGCTAATGTCCTGGTGTTAGACACCACATCACACCCGGGAGGTCTTGTGCAGTCCTGTTGCGCCAGTGGCCAAAGGGGAATTAAACGTACATCATTTCCACGCATTTGTAGTTTGTCCAGTATGTCCAATTTAAGAGAGTAAAATCCTGGAGATGTTTTTTTTTTTATCAGCTATACGACCCTATGGGAAAAAACAAACAAACAAACCAAAAAAAAACAGTCCCTTCTGAAGAGGCTTCTAGTTGCTTTCTGCAAAAAAAAACAAAAAACAATAATGTACGTATGATTATGGATTTCTGACTTCCGTTTAATCTCATTCAAAGAATTGCAAAGAAGATGCTTTTAGCTCAAATAAAAGCCAATTGCTCATCAGAAGACGACAGCTCCTCAGAAGATGAAGACTGCCAAAAAGACAAAGAGGAGAGGTCTTCAACAAAGGGGAAGAATGACGGCAGCTCTGAGGGTGAAGGTAATGTTCATCTCTAGGCAAAGAACAAAAGAAAGCTGTAACGGCGAGTACTGTGTATTGTTTTGTAAAGTCTTAAGTGACTTATTGACTTGTTTATAGTTCATTCCCCTCAAGCATTCTCTTTAAGGTTCAATATGTCAAATAAACAGGTGTATGTTAAAGCAGGTTCGGGTTTTCTGAGCTTTTCTTGCAGTTTGAAGAAGAAGAAGTGTGTGTGTGTGACATTTTGAGGAATGCTGTCTGATATTGCTGGCTAAATTCTGTGAAACAGAAAAATTGGAAGAATGCAGTCTGACAGTGGTGGTCTATTTTTATTTAACCAATAAAAACTATATATAATTTTTCATATGTTAGGAGACGTATATAATTTTTAGGTGTTAGGAGCATATTAATAAGGAGTTATCAGTGTCTGTGATTTCTGTCAGAGCTTAAATGGTTCTTAATTTTTTCATATTTGTAGAGTCTTATGGCAAACGATGACATTTTAGACTGCTAAAATTATGTAAATGGGATTAAGGTATGTGCAAAAGAGTAAAGCATGCTCAGGTTTAGGAAAACATAGTACTCTTAGATAAAAAAAAAAAAAAAAAAGTATCAGCTTTGGCTTCCTGCTTTAGTGATTATCTTATTTAATGTGATTTATGCCTTCCTTTCCTGACAGAAGAGGAAGAAGAGGACTCGGACTCCGGTTCGGAAGTGGACGGGAAAAAGGCCGGCCGGAGACACAAACTGCTGCGCAAGAAACTGTCGGTTAGTGAGGGCGAGTCTGACAACGAAAAGCCAGCCAAGAGCAATAAAGAGGTCAAGAGGAGAGGAAGACGGAAAGGTCAGTGTTTGCCGAGGCCTCCATCTGGGGCGTAAATTTGCAAATCATATTTGCGATAAGAGAGAAAATATTTTCTCCATTCATGCTACGAGCTTGTGTGTTAAAGTGGGAAGTATACGCACGCTCTTGGATGAAGCCGTTGTCCTGAAGTCATATTTCTGTTTCTATATCTCTCACTTGCTTCCTGCAGTGAGCAGCGATGACTCTGCTGATTCAGACTTCAAGCGTTCAGGCTCCGCATCAGGGAGCGAGTCAGCGCTGAGCGAGGGAGTGAGTGAGGACGACGAGGACAGCAAGAACAACAAACGGAGAACTCGGTCAGTAGGGACGGGAATCACCAGGAACCTCCCGATACGAGATTAGCACGTTAGCTAGGGGCCGATTTGATCTGTGTTATGATTCTAGACAAGTATCAGAAATTTTTAAATATCCCGATTCCTTTGTAAAAAAAATGTTTAGGTCTTGTTATAATTCGAAACAAATAATTCGCTGTGCTGCCTTCCAATGTGTGAATAGTCTGTAGGATTATAGAGGAACATCAATTTACTGCCTCAAATTGAAAAATAATAATAAATAAAAATAGATTTTGGAGTCAGTGTGGTGATACTCGCGAATCACGATACATAACTGAAACGATTCCCTCCCACGCCCCTCCCCATCCCTAGAGGTTGGATAACTAAACTATGTAGACTTGATAAGTTTTAAGAATTAAGCTTCTTACTGAACAAGATCCTCAGTTTAGTTTAATTTAAAATTCCCTTCAGTCTTGGCTGACTTGTCTGATCCATTCCTCTTGTCTAGCTATCTCTCTCAAATATCATCGCCAGGAAAAAAGGGAAACGCCATTTAAATTGTGTTGTCTTTACTTTTTTTTTTTTTTATCTCTGATGCTAAACCTGATGAATGCGCTCTTGCAGATCCTCCAAAAAAGCTGAGAAAGACAGCGAAAGGAGTTACCAGAAAGAGAAGAAGAAAAAGCGGCGGCGGATTAAGGTTCAAGACGACTCCTCGAGCAACAAGGTACCGTCCATGTTGCTTTTGGCGTGCGGCGCTGTGTGTTTTATCTACATGCTGAAGTGGCGCTGATGCCTTTTTAAAAATGTATTTATTTATTTATTTATTTTTACAGAGCGCGGAGGAAGGGGAAGATGATGAAGGGGGAGATGGGGATGAAAAGGGCACGCCGAAAGGCCGCAAGAAGATCCGGAAAATCCTGAAAGATGACAAGCTGCGCTCCGAGACCCAGAACGCTTTGAAAGAGGAGGAAGAGAGGCGTAAACGAATAGCTGAAAAAGAACGGCTGAGAGAAAAACTCAGAGAGGTGAATAGACCGGCGGCGCAGTGACGGGCTTATTGGGAGCGATGGCTCAGTGGTTAAGGGGTTTTGAATACAGAATGTTTGGATGAAGCACCCAGCTGTAGTTGAATTGGGGGGGGAAAAATTGACAAGTAATTTAATTTGGTTATACCTTGTCAGAGTTTGGTTGCCATGTTGAGAGAAAAGTACAATAAAGTGATTTAACAAGCAAGTACATAATCGAGCTCTTACTTGTTTAGACAATCGTGGTGGAGGAGTCCTCGCAGATCGCCTGTCCCATTACTACTAAACTGGTGCTGGATGAGGACGAGGAGACCAAGGAGCCACTCGTCCAGGTCCACAGAAACATGGTGACGAAACTGAAGCCTCATCAAGTGGACGGTGAGTCAGGAAGAATCCGTCAGTTAATATGACAAGTGTTGTTTTAGATGCTTTGTTTTGTTTTGAAATGAGCATTTACTCTGAATGTGGATGTATAAAAAAATAAAAAAATAAAATAAAGTTTCTAGCACAAATTTGTGTGGTTTTGTTCTACAGGTGTGCAGTTCATTTGGGATTGCTGTTGCGAGTCTGTGAAAAAGACCAAGAAGTCAGCTGGCTCTGGTTGTATCCTGGCACACTGCATGGGTCTGGGCAAAACCCTTCAGGTAAAGTAATATGGATCGTGTTTGATTTGTCAGCATGTTTGTTAGGGAATGTAGGGGGGTTTCTTTAAACTTAAGAAGCGACAGCAGCATCAGTCGGTGCGAGGGGAGAAAAAACGCCTCCGCATGCAGGTTGCGTTAACAACAAGCGGACACATGAATGAACCTTAAGGGTAACGGTGGTAACAACAAGAATAGAAAGGTATTCACCTCGATTGATATAACCGCAGCTCGTCAGACTCGCAATAATAAAGATTACAGACAGCTTTTATTTATGGTTTAACTCGATGTTAAAAAATAGACCCTGGGACTAGGACTACGTGTTACTTCCTGGCTAGCGAGGGCACAGGAAATGCTCGTTCCTCAATGCTCGGTACACACAAAACTGCTGGCATGTGCAACATCTTTAACAACCATGCTCGCTGATACAGCGCAGTGCACCCAGGTTAGCCGTCCTGACGCTCGGGTTTAACTATCATTAGCAGCGGTTACTGCGGTCACATGTTTAACTGTCATGAGGCGCAGACGTACCAACTATTCAAAAGTCAACCACATCGCTTTCGCACTGTTCTGACTTTTCAGTACTTGTGGTTTTCGTTTCAGACTTGTCTCTGAGGAAGGCGTTGCGCTAAGGGGAAAGTCCCCGAGGCCAGATACAGCTGTCATATGTAGGCAGTAGGTAATGCTGTTCATCTGTCAGCCCGAGGAAAAGGATAGGTGATGTTCGACCTCTCTACGCGTTTGTTAAACGATTGTTGCAGACGTATTATCTTAAATCATTCATGATCCCTTAGATTGGTTAAAAGTAAGATCAGTTTAAATTCTAACAGGCAAGAAGTGGTGGAGGCTGTCGTCGTATGAGGGCGTGAATATTGCTTAGCTGATATGTGTGATGTGTCGTGTCTCAGGTGATGCATCGTCCGCACTTTTAATGCACCTTCTTTTGAGTGTGTTGGGGCAGTGGTGGCTCAGAAGGCTAAGACACCGAGTTACTGATCGGAAGATGGGCGGTTCGATTCCCCAGCTCAGCCAGGTTGCCATTGTCGGGCCTTTGAGCGAGGCCCTTAACCCTGACTGCTCCAGGGGCGCTGTACCATGGCTGACCCTGTGCTCTGACCGCAGTTACGCTGGGATATGCGAAGAAGGAATTTCACTGTGCTGTAATGTATATGTGACAAAATAAAGGCTTTACTTTATGATATAGTTAGTGTTGTAGTTGAGGTTGTGAGAAATCAGAAGAACGGCCAGGCGCTTGGAAAGAGCATCGATCGACTGATTTGATAAGGAATCCATTATTTTGTAACGCGACTACTAGTCTGTAATGAACTTTAGTCCTTTAGTTAGTTATCAGACTGTATCAGAGATTTGCTTGTTTAATCACCCTTTACACTTAATCCACATTCAGGACAAATAAATCTGTTTGACTGCCGGTCGTACATGCCCGTGCCCGTTTTGTTTTTCTTCTCTCATATTTACTTAGATCATTGTCCAAGTACTGATCTGCTTCACTGGCATTAATACTGGTCTTATCTTCATGTAGAGACAAACCATGAGCAGAATCCAGACATAAATGCCATGTTCAAATTTGGCATTTGGTAGCTTTGTTATTCATGATAAAAAAATTTTTAACGGGGGATAAATGTCAAAAATTCAAGATGACCTGGGCAAGTAAAGCTGTTGCCTGCTAAATGTAAATTAAAAATTATTTCGAGACTGTTTTAAGGGCTACAAATCGCCCAAGTATCATCAGAGCGTCAGCTGTTCTTCTGTCGTCCTGCAGGTGGTGACGTTTCTCCACACTGTGCTGCTCTGCGAGAAACTCAACTTCTCCACGGCTTTGGTGGTGTGTCCCCTCAACACCGTCCTCAACTGGCTGAACGAGTTCGAGAAGTGGCAGGAAGGCATGGAGGATGAGGAGTGCTTAGAGGTAGAGATTGGGTCTTATGGAATGCACAGAGATGCCAGTTATTGTTCATCTCCTGCATAAATGCTGTCCTGTAGAATCTCATAACCAGGTGGCATGAACTTAAAGACCTGTTTAAATTGCACCATAAATATATGCAAAAAAAATATTTTTAAAAATTTAAAATCTAAAAAATATTTAGTATATATTAAATTATAACTACATCTTTTTCATTTAATCCTTTAGTAATTTTAGTAAAATAATAAAAAAGGGAATGCAAATCAAAGCTATGCCAAAATCCTAAAGATGGTGTGTAAGAAACTAATTAGGAAGAAAAAAGCTGTAAATTATTTCAGCCAGGAACGATTAACTATGAAATAAACTTCATGGTTCATATCAGTACTGATTTATTTCATGAACATACTGCTAATTTAAATGTATTCTTCATTATTTATTGTAACCACAGAGTTTTTTTGTGGTTACTATAATGTTGTATTGTTGGTGCGTTGCGGTTTCCACTACATGACTAAACTTCACAAGCAGCCTTTCAGCACTTTAGAATTTATTCAGGAAGCAGTATTAACTCAGAATTAGCATAGAGGAGCTAATTAAATACAGATTTATACTGTTCATCTAAGTGCAGCAATAAATAAAAAAGAAATTCAGATGCTTTAAAATGTCCAAATATTAAATGGCTTGAATAATTGATTTGTTATGGGTTTAAATACTGACTTGTCAGCCGAGTAAAAAGATTCTGAAAAAAATGTTAATATCTGATTAAATAAATCTCTAAAGTAGGACCATCAGCCGTGCCCGTGTTTACGCTGTGTGTCTGTCGATCAGGTGACCGAGCTGGCTACGGTGAAGAGGCCTCAAGAGCGAGCATACGCCCTGCAGCGCTGGCAAGAAGACGGTGGCATCATGATCATCGGCTACGAAATGTACCGCAACCTAACGCAAGGGCGCAACATCAAGAGCAAAAAGCTTAAAGAGACATTCCAAAAGACACTCGTTAACCCAGGTGAAGTGCAGTCAACAGCGGTTCCTCTCAGTTCTCAGTGCTAGAGTGTATGTGGATATGTTGCTGCCTCATGCTCAGCGTTTTTAAGGGGTTATTATCCATTCCCCACACCAGGCTACTAAAGCAGTTAGTAAAGATGAATGACTAAATGATATTTATGTACTCAGGGATTCATCGCTGTATTTAAGTTCTCCTGACTTTGGTTTTGTGCGTTTCATAACACAACCGTTGGTCATTGTCCCTTTGCAGGTCCAGACTTTGTGATCTGTGACGAGGGCCACGTGTTGAAGAACGAAGCCTCGGCCGTGTCCAAAGCCATGAACTCCATTAAGACCCGGCGACGAGTGGTGCTGACCGGAACGCCGCTTCAGAACAATCTGATTGAGTGTGGGTGTCTGCTGTGTTTACGGTTCAGTTTATAATTATTTTGTTTTTAATAGAAAGCCTTAAACCTGGGACTTTTACTATTACATGCATCTGTTTTTGTTTTTGTTTTTTGTCAAGAATAAAGGCTTGCGTTTTGTGTGTTGCTATAAGAAGTGCGGAGATACAGAATAATAAGTGTAGATATGAAGCTCTCCATAATTAGATGATCATTGGTCAGGATTCAGCTCTACCACTAAACACATAGATACAGCGCAAGGGTTTTACTAGTCAAATAAATGATCTTAATTAAAATATGTATTTAAAAAAAATGTTTTTTTTTTTCTTCCTTAGATCACTGCATGGTAAACTTCATCAAAGAAAACTTGCTGGGCTCGGTGAAAGAGTTCAGGAACCGTTTCATCAACCCCATCCAAAATGGCCAGTGCGCCGACTCCACGATGGTCGACGTGCGTATAATGAAGAAGCGAGCACACATCCTCTACGAGATGCTGGCAGGATGCGTCCAAGTAAGCACATGGTTCATGACACCTACATGTCTCAACCAATGCCCCTAATTGGCAGAGAAAATGGAGTTTCTGAACTTTCCCGTTGAACTTTAAAGCTCATGATTTCCTGACAAGTTGATGAACCCTGTTGTGTTTATCACCGCATGTTCCTGGTTTTAAAAACATCAGCTGATACTCACCTTAGCCGCCATCTGGCAATAAATACCCCCCAAAAACAGCCCCCATTTGCTATCGACATTCTAATCCTGGGCGTGAGAGAGAGCCGGGAGCTTGTCCAATAGCCCCAGGGATAGCCGATTAGATTAGAGAGCCAAAAATCTACCTTTATTCTCCTTTGTTCTGACAAAATAAAATATCTACACGAGTCCAGTATTTATGACTGTACATTCAATATGTTGTAAATGTGAGGCATATAATAATACAACGATCACGCACTACACTAAGGGAAAAGTTTAGCGTTAAATCAAGCATCAGCATAGCACTTTTCTTCTTTAAATACATTCAAGTCTTTTGTACCATAACCAAAAAAAGGCTGCCATCTTGTGTCGTTATTTGGCATTACCCGTTGCTACATTACTAAGTCTTTCATCGTTACATGTGCAGGAGATTTGTATTTTGTGTGAAATGCACAAGAGCTGTAACCAAACAAAAAAAATTATTCATATCGGCCAGATTATAATTTTATGAAACATCAGTTTGATTTTCCTTATATTTTGTTTTGTAATCTATTTCAGAGAAGAGACTACACAGCACTTACGAAGTTCCTGCCACCTAAGCACGAGTATGTGCTGGCGGTGCGGATGACGCCCGTGCAGTGCAAGCTGTACAGATACTATCTGGAGCACTTTACAGGTAAAGGGTTATCCTGCATGCAGTAAGCTCCTGTTAGTTTCACTGCTATCTAAATATCGCCCGGAGAAAATGTTATCTTTTGTGATTGCACATGAATTCACAGAATCCTAATTTAAAGTAAAAAAAAAAAAAAAAGTAGTGCAGGAAAGTTGAAAAATTCTATCGTCGACACACTGTTGGGTTATGTCATGTTCTAACTTGGATGTTGCTGCTTTCTAAAGTAGATCTGCAGCTGGGGATTGCATGGCAGCTGCTGTGGATCTGCCTATCCAGACAAATTCCCACATCCTTTTTTTTCCCTTAATGAAGAGTTTTGGCAGAGATTTCCAGCAGGTGTCCCATTACGCCAGCTGGACGCTGTGGCACGCATTTTTCTTTTTTTTTTCTTTTTCTCCGGCCGGGGGATAGTGTATTTTATGCCGTGCATCTCGTTCCCAAGCAGGACTGACCTCCAGGTTCAAATCGGACTTAATTTATTGCTCAAGTTCAAGCTTGCTTTAATTGGGTCAAATTTTCTTTGTCTTAAAAAACACAGCCTAATATTTCTTTTTGTCAGTATGGGTTAAGCAGTTATAGTTTCAGAGCTTTTTTGTGCCGTACGTTTGGCCAAAAATAATCTCAGCATTTGTTTTAATAGAGAATGCTTTCACGCAGACAAAACACGTCGTGTGCATAGTTGAGAACATGGCTGTAAGCGGTCATGCAGGTCACAGTAAAGTGTAACTACTGATGGACCTGGTATTATGTTAAAGAGCAAGGAAAGTTAAACTCCAGATCTCACTAGAATTAGAAAATGGTGTATGATAACAGGCAGGGAGAATTAAATTTAATTAATTAGCTAGCCCACCCTGCACGTGATTTTGGTTTCCTGGAAATCTAATTGATGAGACTACAAAGTAGTAGCTTGTGTAATATAATAATGTTTGCTGAGCTAGTAGAGTGTGTTAATACAGGCTAAGGTAAATGAACAGTTATATGATTACCATCGCCTACTAACAAAGTGTGTAATGTTAGCACAGCATGTCTACGGCAAAAAGTCAACAGATGACTGTTGAACCCCATAGATATGAGTTCTGACAACATCTTCACACACAGGATATATATATATATATATATATATATATATATATATATATATATAGATTGTTTGAGTTGGACACATTTTTCTCCCCGTGTTATAGCAAGCAGGAAAGTGATGCAGAAAAAAAAAGCGTCACCTACAGTATAGATGCTGATTAATCCACCTAGCAAGCTTTATAACAAGAAGTGTGCGCTGAAGCATCAGCATCCACGCCCGCCTTAAGTGTGAACACGCGCCACAAGTGAAACCGTGGAAATTCTTATTAGGTATTTCAGCTTCATATCACAGCTCAATAAACTGTCTCTTTCACCGAGCAGGTGTCGGTTCTGCAGTGGAGGGAGGGAAAGGCCGGGCAGGCACGAAGCTTTTCCAGGATTTCCAGATGCTCAGCAGAATCTGGACACATCCTTGGTGTCTCCAGCTGGACTACATCAGTAAGGAAAACAAGGTAAATGAACAAAGGCACACGACCGGCGAGCTGCGAGCCTCTCTTCCTTCACCAGCACTAAAATAATCCCAGGGAACTCTGCAGTTTCCTCAGAGTCATCACTTTCTGCGCTCAGGTAGGCAAGCAGGCATGCTGAGCACAACGACAACAGCAACCTGGTAGCCAGCACGCGTGTCAAGTTGATCTAACCAGTAAATAAGTTTTAGATTTGCTTTTCTGCACTGACTAAACCATTGGTTTTTAAAAAAAAAAAAAGATTTCTAATAAGACTATACATTTAATAATGGCTGAATACATTGTGCAGCTTTTAAAATCCATACCAATAATGAAAAGAATGGAAAGACAGGCCGTCTCGCACATTGACAAACAGTTTATTCTAGATTTTTTCTGAGAAATTAAAAGAGCACACCCTAAATGACTGGACATCACAAGCTAGTGACATTAGCCAACTTGTGACTTGTCAACGAACCCAACACACACAAAAACATATGCTTTCACGTTACCAGGAGACGTTAACGGCCAAACAAACACGGGGACCGCGCCCGATCGGTTCAAAGCTTCGGCATTCGCGACCCAGCTCCCCCCCCCCTTGTCCGCGCGGCCGTGATGGTTCTTTGAATTGACGTTGTACAGGCATTTCATGCTCCTGCCCCAGCTCTGTTAATTCGGCCTCTTTAAAGGAGCTCCACTCCAGTCGTTCTTGCATGTCTGCTATTTTTCACGCTTCTTGATTTTCTGTGACGAATGTCAACACCGGCTGGCCCAAAGATCTGCAGGCCAGTGCCGACTCCAGCGCAGACTCCACCTGATTGTGAATCGCTGCTATAATCAGAGTGAAAGTCTGGCTTTAGTTAATGTAATTGAGTGGCTCTTCTCAGTGCTATATTTAAACCCGGTTACATTTGGTTAAACCTGCAGCCAAATACCATTTCTATAAGACATTTGAAAACGAGAAGTCATTATTTAATCCAGCAGCGTTGATGAAAAATGCTGTGCGATTCCCTTGCCTTGTCTCATCGTAGTCATTTGAGTTTTGTTGTTTGAGGAAGACAAATTGTTTAAAATAGTGGAGTCTGTAAGGTAAATGTTTGAATGCTCCAGGTTCGGTATTGTGATGGGTTATGATTTGGCTGCGTTGTAAGTTTAAAGCATCGTGTTTAGCTGTCTATTAAAAATGACACATTTGGTCATAATTGTCAAGTAGCATTGATGCTCTAAATATTTCCTTTTTTTACGTAAATGTCCCATTTTCTATGTAAACTTTCCCTTCAATGTGCTTAATGCTCTGTGAATTAATGTTGATAATAATAACCCAAGGTGTAATTTTCCATTTTAAGGGTTACTTTGATGAGGACAGCATGGATGAGTTCATCGCCTCCGAAACCGAGGAGTCGTCGATGAGCCTGACCTCCGAAGATGAGAAACCAAAAAGGTCAGAGTTCTGTTTCATTTTGCTGTAAGTTCGACATTTAGTCCTCACTCTGCTGATGCGATCCCTGTCGTTTTACAAATCTCATGCAGGAAGAAGAAACGGGGGAGAGGCAAAGGCGAGAGCTCAGACAAGTCCGACAGTGACGAGGTGGAAGTGATCAAGGAATGGAACACAAGCTCCCGTGGAGGAAACCCAGAGGGGAGGAATAGAGCAGAGCCTGTAGAAGAAGGTAAGTTTGGTTCGGTTCATCGCATCCTCAATTTAAAGAGCCTGTGTTGTTTTCTCAGCAAACTGACCTGACTAAATGGTGACGATAAATATATTTATTTACTTTATGGTAACTGATCTAAGTTGGACTCTAGAAAATATATACATGCATATCTGTCCAGTGGTCTATAAAATTTTATGTAAAATAGTCAAGTAGGTAGCTTTTGTTCCAGAGAGCTTCCCTCTGTTAAATAATTTAAATAAATGCATTACTGGAAACAACGTAGCAATGTACCTGTAGGTTCATGTTTAGAAGACTATTTTTTCTGTTTACGCTCTCTGGTATGGTATTTATCCTGTGCCCGGTGCAGTTGGGTGGAATGTTTGTCTCTATATTTATCTAAAGTCACTCGCTGACTAAATTTAGCCCATAGACTTTTACAATTTTAGTAAAGCAGGTAAAGGATAAAATTGTTTGCTTTGGAAACTTGGGAGGGGGGGGGAGCACTTTAAAGTCACTGGAATTGTATTATAAATATGCAAGTCTGTTTCTGCGTGTCTTAGTGGTTCGCGCCAGCAGCTCGGGCCCGGGCAGCCCGTCTCCTGACTGGTACAAGGAGTTTGTGACCGAAGCGGACGCTGAGATTCTGGAACACTCCGGAAAAATAGTGCTTTTGTTTGAAATTCTGCGAATGGCAGAAGCCCTGGAAGAAAAAGTGTGAGTTTGAACCGTTTGATGTTTCCTCCTAATCCCCTGTGCGATGTCATTTTATCCCGATGGTGCATGGTGTAATCGAACACACACACTGTCTTTTACAGGTTGGTGTTCAGTCAGTCTCTCATTTCACTGGACCTCATTGAGGATTTCCTGGAGTTAGCCGGCAGAGCGAAAGAGGAAGAGAAACCCTCTCCTTACAAAGGTAGACAGTCGATTGGCGCTTTGGAACGCCTGCGTCGATGGGATTACAGTGGATGACTCTCTGAGATCTCAAATGAACTGAGAAAGGATGCCGTCTTTTCTTGATTTGGCTGGTTTCTTTTCCAATAAAGCATAGAATAGCAGTGTGTGTCTAAGATATGCATAATTTATTTAAAAAATAAAATCCCAGCATTTAAGCAAAGTAAATGTCATGCAAAATATGAATCCTCCCCCCCCCCATCCCCCGTTCAAACAAACAGTAGCTTGATGAAACCAGCTGTCTCTTTAACAGAGCCGGCACTCAGCAGCACAATAGTTGGCAATGCGCTGTATGTTATGAATGCCTCATTGTACATTATTCATACATTATATGTCACATATTTGTTTAAACAGAGTGTAGTTGCGGTATAGTTTTTTTTAAAGGCCGAACCTGTTTGGTCATCTTTTGACCCAGAACGCCGGTCAAACAAACATCATGTCTTATACCTCCGTCCTTATGTTTAAAGACCGAGTTAAAAGGTTGGTGGTCAAATTTAAGAGCCCATCTTTTACTTTAAGTGCACATCTGACACGGATCTAAGTTAAAAGGTCTCAATTTCACACACATCCTACACACACTTGGGCCCAAAGCCTCTGGCATAAGGTCATTTTCCTAATTAAACTTCAGCAGCTGTTTTTGCTTTCATTTTGAAAATGATTAGACCTTGACTCCCCCCCCCCCCCCCCTTCCCTCCTGCCCCCCCCCACCCCCACCCCAAAATGTTTGCTTAAGGCTTTGCAATTTGTAATGAAAAGATCACAGAGAAGTAATTGGAACCATACTGTAATGTTAGTTATGAACAGTCACGGGGGGAGGCAGTAATATTAAAGGCCAAACATGAGTACCCTCCACTCGGCCACCTATCTGTGCGCGCATTCTTTACCTAAGCTGTACATGAACACAGCTGGCTCATCAGGAATTATCACGCTGCTTCCAACACGCTGGTTTTGTTATGACTGGATAAGCTTGTTTGTTCTCTGTGAGAAATCTTAAGCAGCACAAGGCCCTGGCTGCCCGCATTGTTATTTTGTGAGGCGCTTTTGTACAAAGTGAGTTAGAGCTGACCGGCTGTAATGTTGTTGTTGTTTTTTTTTTTTTTTTGAAGGTGAGGGCAAATGGTTCAGAAACATCGACTACTACCGTCTGGATGGTTCTACTAATGCCATGACTAGGAAGAAATGGGCTGAAGAATTCAATGACACCAGCAACGTTCGGTAAACGTTTTTGTTTTTCCATTGACGTGCGCCAGCCAAAGACAACTCTCTTTGCTCTTTATCTGCAATGGGAAATGGTTTCAAACATCTGAAATGCCTTGAAATGCGTCATATAAATGGCTTTGAATGCCTCATATGTTACATATGTACCCTGGCTAACTACAAGCACAGTTCAGGTGAAGCTGCATGGACTAATTCGTTTTCAGGCCTGATTTCAGAGTTCAGTTCAAATTTCTGTATTAGCAGCTACAACGTAAAAAAAAAAAAAAAACAGTCCTTAATCAGTCATTTGATAGTGATGGGTTCTGTAAAACACTTTGGGTGTCACTTGTAGAAATGATGATGGATAAAACCTCTTTAGCTAGAACCAGTTAAATCATTGTCTTCAGTTGTATTTCATAACCTTTAGGATAGACAGTTCCTCCCATGCCAACAATATACAAGGAACAAGACCTGCATTACAGATGTTATATATTGTATATATTTCTCCAAATGCTAAACATTTATAGTACAATAGTAAACACATTTTTCTTTTCCCTCATACAGGGGTCGTCTTTTTCTCATCTCCACAAGAGCTGGCTCTCTGGGAATCAACCTAGTGGCAGCAAACAGGGTCATTATTTTCGATGCCTCATGGAACCCGTCTTATGACATTCAGAGCATTTTCAGAGTGTACCGCTTTGGCCAAGTGAAAACGGTGTATGTCTACAGGTTTTTGGCTCAGGTGAGGAATGCAAAACGAAAGATTTCATTTTTAGGAAGTGAGCTTTACATTCAGGCACAATCTTGTGCTCTGTTGCTTCATAACCTCTAGCCATTTATGGACATCTATGAAGTGACGTATGCAGAAGAAGGTTGATTAGCGTCTTACTTACATTGCCCTGTCATACAGAAAGAAGGGTGGATATATGTTTGTCTGGATTAATGATTATCTAAAGCAATTGTGCCTTAATAATGATGACAATCCCCTCAATATTTGCCATGATAACATCTGTGTCCAGTGTGACATGTACCATATGCATTTGTTAATACCGCACATAATGTTGCTTTTAAAACAACAAGAACTGGTGAACGAAGTGTTAAGGTGCTATCCATGCACATTTACATCACTGATCAAATGCAGCGCACTCATCTCAATTCAATCTTGGTTCTCACTGAACCGTGATCAGCTGAGCTGCCTTTAAAGTCCCAGTTTCACTTTAGAATTGGCACCTATTTCGGAGCTCCAGAGATGTATCAGAGACGAACCTGAATTTTTTGCAATCAGTCTCAGTTTCTTTTAGTCTTTATCCTAGAATCAGCTCAATGCTTTCACTTGTTCTCTAAATGAAAAGTCAAAGCTTGCCATTGCTGATCAGATCCGTTGACACTTTATCACTAATTAAGAGCATCAGGCACATCTGACCAAGCGTGTCCCACCTGACAATTCTCAAACCATCAGGCGCCCGTTCTGCGGGTTCTCCCTTTTCACACACGTCTCGTCTTACCCCATCACAACCCCTTCCCCCAGATTAAAATGCCATGGCCCAGTGATTGTGCGATATTCCCACCTTGCTCCAACAATGTGAACGGGGTTTGAGAGAGATTGAAGGTGGTCACCCTCCCCAGTTGCTATGATAGAATGCGTGGTCGTTAGCAGGTGGACATGCTGGAAGGAAAAATAAGTGCAAAGGATTATTATTGATGCGAAGTGCAACTTAGAAAAGAAGCCCCAAACAAATTAACGTCACTAAGAGCCTGGAAAAGTCTAGTATCAAAGTACACTTGTGCCTGAATTGTGCCGTTGGTCTGTTTTATAATAGGGAACCATGGAGGAGAAGATTTACGACAGGCAGGTGACCAAACAGTCCCTGTCATTCCGTGTGGTGGACCAGCAACAGATTGAGCGCCACTTCACCATGAACGAACTGACTGAACTCTACACTTTTGAGCCAGACCAGCTGGACGATCCAACGGAAAAGAAAAGCAAGCGTTCCACACCCATGCTACCCAAGGTAAGGGGGCACTTTCCTACAATTCCCTTGCATTCTGCCAACTCCATTGTGCACTTATGATGCTGCAGAACTAGCTAGCACCTGCAATCATTTGAACACATATTTTTTTCTTATTATCAACTCCCACAAGTTTAATGCTCCAAAACCTGTTTTGTGGGTACATAGAGCCTTTGAACTTTACAGGGGGTGATAAACTGTGTTTACTCATGTGGCTAGGGTCCAAAGCATTTATTGTGCTTCAAGGGATAAGTGGTAAATGGGAGGGGTGAGATGTTTTAGTGTTAGCTTTGTCCCAATCGTTTCTTTTTCTTTTCTTTTCCTTTTTTTTTTTTTTTTTTGCTAGCACTTTGGCACAGGTGTGCTGTCACAGGAAAGAGCCCCCGCAGTGTTTACTAGAATCCATTGGGCTTAGGTAGTGCGTCCAGCCGCACACAACGACGAGCAGCTGCAGAGAGAGAGAGAGAGAGATGCCTCTGTTTACTCATTTTTTTTTTTTCTTTCTTAAGTACCAGAAAGCATTTATATTGCAGAACTGATGCCGATAGAGGCTAATTGGAGACAAAGAAATCCAGTGCAGATCCATCGGGATGTGTCCAACTGCACACAGCTGCACAGATATTTGTCTGTTTACTGTTATTTACCACAGACAGTTTATCTAAGTATCAAAGTAACCCCCCCGCTGACACCACTGCACTAAAGAGTTAGCCTGAATTTATCATTTTCATCTCTCTCTCTCTCTCTCTCTCTCTCTCGCTTTGTTCTTTGACCTTTTTGGATACATTAATTTCCTGTTGACTTTAGATGAACAATACGTGCAATGAAATGGAAAACGTTCTCTGCTGGCAACTACATTACATTAATGTATTTATAATGTGATATGTTCACTAAACCTATCACTTTGTGGATATATTGTTTTTTACGAGTAAAACCCCCTGACAAATATGACCCAAGTGTTAAAAAAGCATTTCTTTGAAAATATTGCCTACTGTTTCCCTTTGCCTGTCGTTAATTGTTAAACCGTCTCTTGGGTTAAGGTAAGCTCAGATGCACTCTAAACGCTCTAGAGATGCCTACTTTTGGCCATATGTGGACCAGAACACACCAAGTCAGCTGTTCTGGATGGAATCTGCTGGCTGCAATAGTCTAAAGATGAGTCAGTCATCCCTCAAAGCCTTTAGTCCTATCTCTTTTTTTCTGGCCGTGCCACAGCCAAGTTTATAGAACACGGGAAATATTTTTCAGCTTGGCAGACTTGTACCTGTTTTTTTTTTTTGTTTTTTTTTTCAATGACCCTGCAAAGTAAACCTTGTCTTGTCAATGTTGGTGTTCTTTCATTATTTGATTAAATGTAAATTCCTGAAAAGGATGATGGACACAAACACGCACAAATGTTTCGCATTGTGATATTCCTTTCTTCCCTCCTCCCAATACAAACTTGGTATGATTTAGCAATGGCATCCACCACCCCACGTTGCTGCCTTAGGTATTTCTGGGAAATCTCACCCCCAATCCCCCCCACCACCACCACCACCACCTTCTTCATGGAGCACACACATCCTGCACAGTCAACCCTCCTGCCTCCGAATGTGGCCTGCAGCAGCTCTGACCTCCCTTCCCCTCACCCAAACAAGCCTGCCATCATGAAGGCCATCTGTTTAAAGCTGATTCACCACTTTGTCTCTGAAGTTTTCAAAGGAGCACCGTAAACTTTGCTTCCTCTTTTCTTTTTATTTCCCCCCCCCCCCCCTGATGAATGGTCATTATTCAAAACACCCCTTCAGGATGCCCTTGCACTCTTCAGAGAACCTAATTGGAGACAAAAGAAACTCGCAGACTTCCACCATAATGACAAAGAAGAGCACCATGGCCCAGACACGAGAGCCACCCAGCTTGGGGTCTGTCGCAGCCTCGGGCCTTACTGCAGCTCTTTTATGTTCCTGGGCTCCGGGGCTGAGCCAATTGACAGCATAGGGCGGGGCCTGGCCTGTCTTCTTGGTGGTTCATTGGTGGGAACATGGCAATTCGCTACTGTTCTAAGTTCCCTGCTGACTGGGCCTCACCAAGCAAAGGACCAGATTTCAACTGAGGATAATTAGCTGCAGGAACCAGCCTTAATAAGCCTTCCCAGATGTTTATTAACTGAGCTCCACCTCCCCCATGCTGACGTTTTTACGTTTTAGTCCTTACAAGGGATAAAAGGCATGAGAAGTGTGACTCATGGTGCTTGTTAGCGTTCCTCACTTTATTTCAGTGCCACTCTAGATGCTGGCATAGAAAACCGAGCGCCGTTGACTGCTGGTTCAGCCATTGAAATGGATTCGAAAGATAGTAAAAGCTGCTATGACGGAAGGCGGACATCAGGCGTCACGCCAAATGTGAAGTGCGCAGCTTGTGGGAGACTGTTTATAATGGGGCAATAAGGTTATGTGTATAATTTGTGTGCAGCTGTTTTGACTGGCTAAGGTCAGGTATTACAAATATCTCAAGCCTTTACATTCCAGAAAAAAATAACTCCTGCCCCCGGAGCCCTTGCTTGCTGTTGTTCATGCACCTGCAGGTCAAAAGCAGTGTCTGCTGAAATTTATATCTTTACAAAGGGGCCTTGCTTATCATTTGAGCTGTGCACGTTGTCCTAATCGCTTTTGTTGTTGTTGTTGTTGTTGTTGTTGTTAGCACCACTACCAGCAGGTATTTGAACAGCATTATGGGTAGTGTAGGAAACTTTTAACCAAAGTGAAAATAGACCAATATAATGATGAAACAAGTTAAAAAAATAAATAAAAAGTTCATTCAGTATTTCAAATTTCAGACACCATCGAAGAGCACATGTTGATGAAAAATTTTAATATGCAAGCGATTCAGTATAGTGCTGATCTGTCAGCTTTGTGGATGAAATGTGGTCAGAACAAAATCATGAGCCATGACCGGGGATCACTTAAACACTTGAAGTTACATTGGGAAAAAATGAACAGTAGAAAACACAGCTGTGTTTAATATTTAAAATAAGAGCATTTCCTTACTCTCATGGTACAAAGACAGCCCTCAGGACTGGGAATAAACAGCTGTGTGGCCAGAAGAAAACCACTGACTTTGACCTTATTCAAGATTGATTGGTGCATCAGCGTAAAAGCCTGCATCCAGCATGCATAGTTAAATTCAATTAAAATTTTTTTTTTTTTGTATAGCACTTTTAATAGTTGTCATTGTCTTAAATCAGCTTTACACAGTCAAAAGAGATTATGGATGTTTGTATAAAAATGATCAGATTGTCCCTGATGAGCAAGCCGAGGGCGTCGGTGGCAAGAAAAAACCGAGAAGGCAGTAAGGAAGAAACCCTGAGAGGAACCAGACTCGCATCCTCATTTGGGTGATCAAGGATAGCAGGGATTGTGCTACAGTCAAGCTGTGTTAGGAGTCTGGAAGCTCAATATAACAGTTGATGTCTTTACATTAGCATGGGTGCCAGTTTGTTATTGGAGGCTCAGGTGGACTGTAGGAAATTCCAGTCCTGAACTATCGAGCGACTGCAAGTCCTCAGAGAACAGCTGTCTGCCGATGGTAAAGTGGAACTGTCCCCATTTACCACATGCATCCCAAATATAGATGAGTAAGTAAAGTAGTGGGTGCCCAACCCCTCTCTGCCATTGTTTTTATGCTTATATATTTTTTTTTCAACTAGATTTCTCTTCAACTTTTTGAAAGGGCATTTAGTATTTACAGCGAGAGTTCCAAAACATGTGTAAATAATTTGGGAGAGAAAACACTACAGGGGTCCCGAAATTGGGCAGAAATGGCCCAAAAGGTACTTATTTGAAGTAAAAATAAAACGATATACTCGAGATATAAACACTGGGGAAAATATAGACCTGGTACTTTGAACTTTGATGCTTTGGGTTCCTTTTAAAATGACATCAGGTTTTATTTGGGATTTCATTACAAGTTTTTCTTTCTCATGGTCTCATTTGCCAGGACCTTTAAACAAATTCCCTGAATGAACACAAAAGCTGCAGCAAAACTAGCCAATTTTTTTTCTTCTTGTAGGGCTGGTTCAGATGTTGCTACAGATGTTGCTCATCACACACCATTTACAAGGGTCATTCAGGCCTTCTTTGTTCGATAAGCCTGTTTAAAAGGAAAGAACTGACTTTAAATAAAGAATGGTTGAGGACCAGAAGAGTAACACAGTGCACTGTCCATATGTTTTCATGTTTTAATATATATATATTGAAGTATTTATTTATTTATTTAAATTTATTTATCGGGGCATAAGTGTAAATCTTTATTTTTAACAAGGAGAAAATGCTACAAAGGTTCCTCAACCTCATTTACTTCACTCAAGGTCATAAGGGTCCGTCTCCTTTGATTTAATATTGTCTAAAATGAAGTTTACTACACAGATGAGCCAGCTGTTGTCCAATTTCAAGCAGGCATTGTTTGCGTAAACGTTTGGATTTTTAAAAAAAATTTGCATAAACTTCTATCTTGTTGCTTGTCGCTTTGTCAGGTTAAAAAAAAAAAAAAAAAAGATTTTGTTCTATCCTGTATGTAGTTCTGTATCATTTGTGCATATTGAATGAACAGTTGAATGCTTTTATGTTCATTCCTCACGCTTCGTACCGGACAGCTTCGTCATCCCCACATGAAAGCAAAATCCAAGCAACTGGTGTGTCATGGGACCTCAGGCGATGTGCAAAAGCACCACCATTTCCTAGAAGCTGTCTAATCTGTCTGTTCATTATCTGTTGACTGCAATCAATGCTTAAATGGCTAATAAATCCTATATGACTCAGGCTTCCTTTGGTCAGGCTGGTGGGAATCATGTTATCTTTTAAATTTTTCTACATTTTGAAAGAATTGGGATGTTTGAATTTGAACAGGTTGTTACAAATGCCGTTTGGCGTTGAGAACCAGTACGGGAAGCTTTACAGTGTCTGACTTTCTGACTAATAATGCACTGACTCGGAGCGTACTGTTTAGACGCTGGCCTGGGATGATTCACCTGGGACCACCTTCAACTCCAGAATTTCACCAAGTTAGATACCATGATGCAAAGCCAAATGGTTCTCTCTCTCCCTCCCCCCCCCCCTTATGGAGTGCTTGAGAGACCTCATTCACCTCGTCTTCGAAAATACGGTTGCTTTCTTTTTCCTTCACCCACCCCCACCTCCCTTAGTTTTTTTTTTTTTTAAACTTCAAGGTAAACCGATAGCATTTGCTTAAGCCGTCTTTTATACAAAAGAATCGCCCATGTTTCAGGCAGCATTTATGGTCATTAGTGGCCCTGCTCGAGATGCACATGTTGGGCAGGTTGACGAGACATCCTGGACCACCCGGAAAGCTCCAGCCTCGGAGATTAATCAGGAATCCCTGCGTAGTGAGTGAGATCTCTCCAGACCGCGCCACTGTCATTTGAACCCCCCTCAGCTCTGTGACCCATTTACTGGCTCAGCATTGAAGAGCGTTCAGTTAAGCCCAAGCCCAGGCTTCTGCTCTGCCTCTGGGCTACAAGGTAGAGCAGGCAGTGTTTGAAATATGTTCAGCAGCCATGTAAGCAACAGCTTAATCATCAAATCGCCTTCTTGTGGGAACACATCCCTCTTTTTCTAGGTGAAATCTTTCTTTACAGCAATTGTCGAGTAATGTAAACGCACCTTCCAGAGATGTTTTCTGTGCTTTTGTGAACCCTGGGAGATCGAGAAGTCTTGGAGCATTGATGGTGCATCGGGAGAATAGGGTTCAGTATTCTGCCATGTTTTAATTAGTAACTCAGGCTTGACTGAACGTGCAGCCATGATTTTCTGGCTGTGGAGGCGATGGGCCGGGCCTTCACTGATTGTACTTGCTTTTGCCACATGTTTTTATTTTCCAGCTATCAAGTCCACTTAGCCAAATGACTTGACGTGGAGGGATCTGTAGCTCTGCAGTCCATTACTTTGCTGTGGCGTAATGCAGAAAACATGGCAGTGTTATTTTTACCTGTCTGAGCCCGATATCTTTAGGTTTTGTTTTTCCATAAATAGACCTCGATCTGTTCTCTCAATTACCTTCTGAGTAAAAGCTCTAGTTCTGCTCGGCTGCATCGTTAGATTTTGTTTCTTTGAGCGCTTTGCATCACGAATTTTCCGTCACGTTCTGAATGCTTTTCGTCTTTAATAATTTGCGTGATGAATTTTGTTTGTACGAGTGAAATTTTCGTCAAACTAGCATGTCCAATAAGACAGCGTTGCCAGATAGGAAGGGTCCACTTAATGCGAAGCAAAGGCAAGACGAAGGAAACTTGAACTTTTGTACTGAAGAGTAATCTAAACCACCTTTTGTGTAAAATGGCTGGCTGAGAATTTGCTTTTACGCAGGTATTGTTTTCAATAACAATGTCGTCATGGAAAGCAGCATTGCTTGAAAAAAAAAAAAATCTTCAATTTGTTTAAAATATGTCCACGTATGAGTGCTGGACTGCTGGCGGTGCAGCTTTCAGGAATCAGTGCTGCAACCCAGCTGCTAAATTGCGATTTTGTAATCGGTGATTGGATTAGGATGTTTTCCTGTCTCTGATTAAAAGTTTGTGATTACTTTAAACAAACCGACCTAGAAGTGAAAGTCTGTTTCTGCTGGTTTCTAATGAGGCCATGAGGGTTTGTTTGTCCTAGATTAATGTCCAGGCACTAAGCTAGAGCAGAGCAGAAATGGCAGTAATCACAGGAAGTCCGTCTTGCCTACAAGACCCGTTTCACCTATAAGCAAGGACTTTGCAGGAGTGCTCACCTGTACCTCTTCTACCCCCCCCCCCCCCCCNCCCCCCCCCACCCTTACGCAGGACCCTTTCCTGGCCGAGCTTCTTCAGAACTTCAAAGATCAGATTGTGGGTTACCACGAGCACGATTCCCTGCTAGACCACAAAGAGGAGGAGGCTCTGAGTGAGGAGGAAAGGAAGGCCGCCTGGGCTGAGTATGAGGCGGAGAAAAAGGTGAGACTCCTCTTTACCCAAAATGACCGGTCATGGTACGTGCCATTTATCTTATGAAAAGTGCATAAAATAACCTGTTTTACAAGGCACAGATTTAAAAATGCTTTAAGAAATGATTAATGGATCATCTCTTGCCTGGTATTATATAAAATTTGCATTGCCGTTATAGAGGAAATTTTTTGTTTCATGATTTACTTCATTTAAAATTACTATTATGAAAAATCCTTGAACTTCTAAAACCTCTCCACATCCACAGATCTGCACATAGAAACTGGAATTTGTACGCATTTTTATTATTGAATATTTCTCTTTTTTTATGTGGGTGGATTGCAAACATGACAAATGGCTCTTAAATTTTTTTCCTCCTTATCACAGGTAGGACGGCTTCTGGGTTTTGTTTGCAGCGCACTTACTAAAGCTTTAGATCGAACACTTATTAAACCAGTCAAAAAAAAAAAAGGGAATGGACTGGTCTATAAATGTCTGTGCTTGATCTTGGATAGGGCAATACTTAATAATGAAAAAAAAAAGAGTTAACTCTAGGAATGTGGTCAGTTGAGTTTAGTTGAGAAAGGTTAACCTGGATTAATTGATCTTTGATAAGGCAGTCAGATGACAATCCTGCACTACCATAATCCAGTTGTTGGAATGTTTTATAGCTTGGTCAGTCTTGAAGGACCGTTTGTCGTTTAGAGATTTCAGAGATGGACACGGCCGTTTTGAAAGTAGGAAGAATCAGAATGAGATGTGTGGTGTTAATCAAAACTATAAACTTAAATCATTCTTTTGATTGTGTAAAGCTGCTTCGCGACGATGAAAATTGTTAAAAGCGCTAATACAAATAAAGATTGAATTGAATAATCAAACTAGCCATTATATTGTCACGTGAAGGAGTTAGTTGAGTGTCTGAACTACAGCATCATCCCAGTCCCTTCAGCGCTCAGCAGTGTAAAAGGTGGACCGTTTGAAGAAAAAAAAGTCTGGTGATGGGCAGCTGGATTCCAGGAAAGCCGAGCTCGTTTTGTTCAGAAGCGCTAACCGTGCCACTTCTGTGCCACTGCAGTGCCGATTGAAATCCGATCCGATGGTAATCAGCCTAGCTGGACGTGGGAAATGCGGAGCAGCAGCAATCAAGTGCTTGCCGACCACAGTCTTACCTTCTTTTTGACATTTTGCTTAAGAGCACCACGCCTGTCGAAATATATACTTGTGTGAAAACAATTCCACTTTTCCTCTGTTGGTGTTGCAATGAATGTTTTAGGTTACCAAGGAGACCTCAATTCCAATTGGCATATACACATACTTCTTCTTTTTATGCAACAGAATAGAGATGTTTTTGAATGGATGTTTAATTGTATTTAGGTGTATACTGTATATTTGTTTAGTCTGAGGTGTTACAAATCTTCAAAGCCATACTAATCTTTTTAAAAAAAAAATTTTTATTATACATTTTTTTTATTTGAAGTTGGCAATGTTGCAATTTGACCTGTGGTTCGGTGGCACTTTTGGCACTGTTTTAATTAGGTGTTAAGTATGTAATTTAAAGCTCACCACAAGGGGACAAATGTTTACCTTTTTGGAGGTGCTGCTAGTTCAACATTATATTTGTCGTAAAAATATAAATGTTATAACACATAGATGACAGTTTACATTACGTGTACAGTTGAGGGCCAGCTCTGCTGTGTTGACCCCCTCACTGCTGCAGCACACCTGCTCTGGCTCACATCTGGGAGACTGGTCATTTACCATCAGGGTGTGTTTATGAAAAGCACACACTCCTGGAAAAAAAAAAAAAGTACAGAGAATAAGCGGCATGCAACTGCTAAAGGGGCGAACTCGTGCACAGACCCTGACCTCTGGTTGAGCAAGAGAATTGTTGAACATAGACGTAAGGTGAATGTTCACCCTGGTGTTTTTTTTTTTTTTTTCCCCCGAATGCACATTCTGAGACGGTGATCGCCGTCTGCCGGCTGCAGCAGAAAGGCGTGACGGTTATTGTTAGCCGAAGCTCGGCGGCAGATGGCGGACACATCATGCAGGCGGAAAAGTGAAGTCAGAGTCCAAGCGTGCTTTGATTAAGTTTCATATCAAAGAAGAGAATGACTAGTAGTGACACGTATGAGGATTAAAAAAATAGATATTATAAGCAGGATAGCTGAAATTTGGCATATTTCTAAGTATGTTTACATTCAGTGCATGTACTCCATCCTCCATTAACTAACAGGATTGAACCTGATATGTGTTCCAGGGTCTCTCCATGCGCTCCAACCAGCCGACCTATTCTTCCGTAGGCATCGGTGGATCGTCAAGCTACTTCCCCTTCAACGTGGCAGCTCTGGCGTCCATGTCCAACCAGCAGCTCGAGGTTTGTAATGACTACCGCTTTCACACTTTGCATGCCACCGTTAGTCAGCTAATTTGATGCACCTCTCTGGGCACTCGACAGCTGGCGCAGGTCTGTGCCAACTTCTATTTATGGATGCCTTGCTTGCCATTGTGTTGTTTTAAAGTATGGTATGTTCACTCAGGATATAAACAGAAGACGGTGTCTGTCATTGGACCTCGTTTGTTAAGCTGGATGTGAGCTAATTTATCCATAAATCATTTGCAGAAGTAGTTCTGAAATGTGATTAATTTATTTATCAATCAATTCCAAAGGGAATTCTCATTACAGCAGCCAGTTCACAGATTATACAACAATAAGCAACAAGTAAAAATCGCACTGATTTAAAGTAAAATACACAATGTTTACAAGTTAATGTGCATTAATAACATAAAAATGATATAAAATTAGAATATACTGTTTTGCCTTGATTCTATTTCCAGGTTATGAAAGGAAATGCCCTTTCCGCCTAACAGTGCAAATATCATTTAACAGCTCAAACCAACATAGATAATTGGAATGTGAATGTGTATGAATCAAAACGGTCAGATAGTCCCTGATGAGCAAGCCGAGGGCGACAATGGCAAGGAAAAACTCCCTGAGATGGCAGTAGGAAGAAACCTTGAGAGGAACCGGACTCAACAGGGAGCGCATCCTCATTTGGGTGAAACAGAAAGCAGCAATTGATCTGCATTTAATACTGTGTGTTAGGTTGCAAGCAGTTCAGTATAACAGTTGATGTTAATTGATGTTAATATGGAGTTCTGGTAGTTATTGGAGGCTCAGGTAGACTTGTAGGAAATTCCAGTCCTGAACTATCGAGCGACTGCAGCCAAGTCAAGTCCTCAGAGAAACAGATGTCGGCATCAGTCGAGGCCAGAACCGTCTTCATGGTAGAGTGAAACTGTCCCCAGACACCAGACGCATCACAAAGAGACACATAGGGCATCCATGTGACAAGATCTCCAAACAGAAGCAGGACACCAGGATGAGTCAGACAGGTCCAGAGGGCAGAGGGAGTCTGGATCAGTGGCAGCTCAGGAACGACATGTGTAGCTCAACAGAGAGAGGGAAAGAGAGACAGAGGGGGAGAGAGAACAGGAGAGGGGACAGCAGAAGAGGAGAGATAACAGTTGGGTATGGTTACCTTATACAATATAATGTGTAAGGTGAATGTATATTGAGTGTAGAGTCCCAGCAGGGACTCCGGCAGGACTAAGTATAACAGCATAACTAAAAGGGAGAGCCAGAAGAAAACACATGAGGGCTCTCTGAGATGTAAAGGCACCAATCACCTCACCGTCAACAAACCTGAGTGATCAATGAGAGTGGGGAGGACAGCATCTAAACATACCAGTTCACCAAAATACTCTACGTCCATGAGTCCCCCAGATCTGCTCCTTTACCTAAGGTTAATCTATTTACAAAAATGCTGCGCTAAATAAATAGGTTTTTAGCCTAGACTTAAACACCTGAGACTGTGTCTGAGTCCCGAACACTATTTGGAAGGCTATTCCATAACTTTGGAAAAAACCTCTGCCCCCTGCTGTAGTTTTCATAATATACGTGGTACAAGCAGCCTGCATCCTTTGATCAAAGTAGGCGGGGTGGATCGTAAGACACTAGGAGTTCACTCAGATACTGCAGTGCGATACCATTTAATGCTTTATATGTCAAAAGTAGTATTTTAAAATCAATGCGATTTCACAAATTTCACAGGCAGCCAATGCAGTGTGGATAAGATAGGGGTGATGTGCTCGTATCTTCTGGTTCTAGTGAGGACTCTCGTTGCTGCATTCTGTACTAACTGAAGCTTTTTTATGTACCTAATTGAAGAACCAGACAGTGAGGCGTTACAATGGTCCAACCTAGAGGTGAACTAGTTTTTCTGCATCGTTTAGTGACGATATATTCCTTAACTTGGCAATATTTCTGAGGTGAAAGAATGCTATCCTGGTGATATTATCTACATGAGCTTCAAATGAAAGAATCTAGAATCTATAATCACACCAAGGTCTTTTACTGATGCACTAGATGGAACAGAAAGGCCATCTAAAGTTAGTGTGATCTAAAATCGTGCTTCTAGCTGTATGCGGTCCCGTGACTAGAACTTATCAGGATTAAGCAGAAAAATGTTAATTAGCATCCAGTCTCTTATATCCTTTACGCATTGCTCAACTTTAGCAAGCTGGTTTTTCTCATCTGGTTTTGCTGAGATGTATAACTGTGTCATCAGCATAACAATGAAAACTAATACCATGCTTTTGGATTATGTTGCCCAAAGGAAGCATGTAAAGGGAAAAAAGCAGTGGGCCTAAAACCGAACCCTGTGGAGCATCAAACTCCACTAGAGAACATGCAGAATAATCACCATTTAAATCTACATGCTGATAATGATCAGTCAAATAGGATCTGATCCAGGAGAGGGCTGTTCCCTTAATTCCTACTACACGTTCTAATCTGTGAAAGAGAATACTATGATCAATGGTGTCAAAAACTGCACTGAGGTCGAGTAACAGAAGCATAGTAACGATCAATCCGTTGTCTTTGTTCTCTCTGTTCTGGTTACAATTCTACGTTGAAGGACCTGATCAACCAGGGTCGACAGAAGGTCTTGGAAGCCACCAATGCTCTGAAGGCTTTGCCCCGGGAGCCGTTTGAGGACATTGTCGGGCAGGTGGTAAGTACAGCACAGGAGAATGTAAAACAAAATGTTAATGTATTTATGACTAGGCTTGTATGCATTTTAAGTCTCATGTGTATCAAGGTCAGTAAATAAAACATTAATGGGGTTTGTGACGCTTAACAAAATAGTGGTGGATTTAAAAAAAAAAAAAAAAAAAATTCCCTACTTAATTGAGAAACCTAAAAATCATGATCAACTGTCAGTTCTTGGAAGAATGTTTTGTTCCAGGCAGCTTTCTCTCTTTTTTTTTTTACATTTTTTTATTTTGGTTCAGCTTTCACACTTGAGTTTTGCCTGGCGGTTGAGTAGGTATATCAAAGACAGAAGATGTTTCCTCCATGTTTATGGATGCGCCACAAATATGGTTTATATGCGAGCAGGTGTGTGCGTGTCTTCAGAGAGCCCAGACTAACAGGTGGCTTTGTGTTTGGCAGTGGAAGGAGAATCCGAGTCTATCGGAAACCCAGGTGCAGGGCATGGCTCTGGCCAGACAGGCATCCATCGACATGGAGCTGAAGCACAGAGAGACCGTGTACCGAGACATTCTCAACAAGCAACAGACGGTAATCTCTTTTATATATGGCATAATTCTTTCCCATTTATTTTTCTTTGTTTTACACAAAGTTGTGCAGGTCATACTCAATCTGGGTAACATACAACAGACTCGGCTTTTTGTACATGAGATATTGGTGAGAGCGTTTCATAACAATACGACTTGTTTGGGTTACGGTTCAGGCAGGTTTGAGGGGTAAGAGTTGGGTTTGGTTTAGGGTTAAAGTTCATTTTAAGGTATGTTGAGTGTTTGGACAATGGTAATGGTTAATTCATGTTTATTCTAATGCTAACTGAAGATTAGTTAACCCGTCCCTCTTAGACATTCCTAATAGTAAGGGAGATTGACTAGATTCAGTTTGCATTTTTGCGGGCAATTTTTTTCCACAGTATGCAAAGGGGGGGAAAAAACAAACATGACAAATATTGAGTTTTCATTCTTTCTTAAACCTGAAGCTTAACCTCATGAGTCCCCACTGTTCTCATATTGGAGAGTCACATTTTCTTCTGTCTACCTTGTGTGAATAGGCTTGTAAGATCCTCATATGAGGACACTGACTTATTATTCTCTGCCAAATTTCTTCCTGTTTAAAAACCTTGAAGTTCATTAGTTATCAGGGGCTGTTAAAGAGAAGCAGTGAGGGGAAATTACAAGTTATAAAATATTAAAATATAGCTCTGAGGAGGATAAGATACCCCCCAAAAAAGAGATGTTTGTAAATTCTTCCCTCCCCCATCCCTAAAATAAAAAAGCTCTTTGTCCAGCAACTAAGTTCCCTTTGCTTTTGTCTTCAAGTCTTTTGCAACAGCAATCTGTCCTCCAGTCTTCTGCAGTTTTGTACCACTTCATCAGTTTAATTCCCCTGCCTTATCTTCTCCTTCACAGCTGATGATGTATGTGCAGAAGGTGATCGCCAATCGCAAGGTCCAGGAGCAGCAGCTGGCGCTTGCCAGGCAGGGGCTTCTGATGAACCAGCTGGCCATTCAGAATGGCATTGCCGGGGGAATGAGTCAGATGGACCTGCTGGGTCTGTACCAACAGCTGGGTGCCCTCCAGGGTCTGCCAACCTCCCAGATAGGCAAGAACCCTGGGCCGTCAAAGGGCTTGTAGGTGCCCTCAGCAAAAGAAACCATGCCTGTGTTTGGCCAGCTCCTGTGCGATGGGCATCTTAAAAATAACCACCTTGAACTCTTTTGCCCCTTTTTGAGCTCTCATGATGAAATCTAGGATGGATATCTAGAAGACTTTGGCAGTATGGTTTGTAATTCTCTGTATATACAGCCTTAGTGTTTAAGTTTTATTCCTTTTTTTTTTTTTTTCTTCAAAATATTTAAAATATTCTCCCAAAATGCTTTTAAGCATTGCATTGTTCTTTTCCCCTTAAATAAGGGCTGTGCATTATTTGATTATTGTTTTTTTTTGTTTGTTTTTTTTTTATATACAGGTCAAGGAAAAAAAAAAACAAAGAACTTACAACCTCTGTGGACCATAGTGTTGCTCATTACGTATGTTCTAAGTGATCTAGAAGAATCGTATTAGGTACTGCATAATATCTGTTTACTAGTGGATGATGAGTGGTGCTGTGAAAGCCCAGTGCTCAGTATGCACTGTTATAAACACCTTAAAAAAAAAAAAAGAAGGAAAAAAAAAAAAGATGCAGTGATGGCCTTACATCAACAGTTTGTTGTTTTCAAACACACTGAACAGACTCTTCTTTTCTATCCTGCTTTTAGGCTTTTACACTTGTCGTTGCTTAACTTGTAATGGAATGCCTGTGTTGTTAAAACTGCTTGCCAGATTCCCTGGACTTTTGTATCTTCTAATCCCTTGTTGTAAAGTGATGCCTAGCATTAGTGTCGTACCGTTCATTTGTTCTGTCCCGCTCGTCTTGGCGGGTTCTTGTCTCTCTCCGAGATGACTGGTTGTGCTCCTGTATTTTCAAGGCAAATTTTAATGGTTAGGCTGCATTTACCTTCTAATGCTAACTAACCGTACTTGGCTGGCCCTAAGGCTACCGTACTCAACTTTCAGCACAGATTATAATGGCATAGACATTTCTAATTGGGTTCTAGTTTGCACAGGATGCATTTTTAGAAACGTAGATCAACTTTTCATTTTCCTCACAAGGTTACCATGTTAGCAAATATTATCCACTTGTTTTGCCATTTATCTGATCTACTATTTACTAGAATAAGTATTTAATATTACATTTAAATAAAGTGACCAAAAGGGTGATTTGCATTTAGTACTGTCATTGGTGTCATTAGATGTTTGTTTTGTACATCCGTTCATCTGTAGATTACAAACCTTGCCTTGTTGGTGCTCTGAGGCTCCAATCCCATGATCCTTCAGCTCAGGTGACAAACTTTTAAATCACCAGAAGGCATTCAAATCCTGTTGGATTATTTTTGGTGCCATATGATTATTAACAGATATATTTATCATAATGATGTAAGTGTGATCATCCATGCGTTGTGAAAACCCCTGAAAAGTACCACAGCCTTCAAGTGTGTCTTTCACATGTTTGTCCTTGAACAACTCACCACTTAAGTTATGTTATAAACAAGGTATATAAAATTTGCACATCGAAAAAACTAAGAAAACGCCCCATGTTTGGCCCATTAAAGGAGTTCCTGGGAGGCCTGCGTTTCGGACACGACGCAGGCAGCCTGATCATGCCTCCAGCATACTGAAAAAACTATCTACCTTGCTGGTGTCTAGGCACTATTGAAACACTGGGATAAGTGCATTAGTGTAGCAGGTTCTGTTATTATGGACAATCAAAAGTTCTGGTTTGACCCATGCACAGTGTGTTTGTGTGTATATACTATACACACGCACTACATTGCTAAAAGTATTCGCTCGCCAATTCTTAATTCATAGGGTTTAATATGATGTTGGCCCAGCCTTTGCAGCTATAACAGCTTTAAACTCTTCTGGGAAGGCTTTCCCACAAGGTTTAGGAGTGTGTTTATGGGACTTTTTGATCATTCTTCCAGAAGTGCGTTTGTGAGGTCAGACACTGATGTTGGATGAGAAGGCCTGGCTCACAGTCTCCTCTCTAATTCATCCCAAAGGTGTTCTATCGGGTTGAGGTCAGGCCTCTGTGCAGGCCAGTCCAGTTCTTCCACACCAAACTCACTCATCCGTGTCTTTATGGACCTTGCTTTGTGCACTGGTGCACAGTCGGGAATGTTACAACAGGACGGGAACAAATGGTCCAAAATGTCTTGATATACAGAGGCATTAAGAGTAACTTTCACTGGAGCTTCACTAGAAGTTTGGCTGAGCCCAACTCCTGATAAAACAATCCCAGTTCCAACATGGCTGTGCACCAGTGCACAAAGCGAGGTTCATCAAGGACCGTCTAATGTGGACCACTGCACAATATTTTGTGTTATAATGTTTGTTTGAGCTTTTGTATGATGATACTAGAAGACTTAAAATAAATATATTGATTTAAAAAAATTACTCTATATGGACCACTAATGCTGTAACATTACCATTTCCCTTTACTGAAACGGAGAGGCCTGAACCTGTTCCAGCATGACGGTGTCCCTGTGCACAAAACAAGCTTGGTGAACACATGGTTTGCTAAGACTGGGATGGACGAACTTGATAGGCTGCACACCTGAACACTTTTGAGATGAACTGCCACACCAACATCCTTGACTTTTTTAAGGGGCAAAATCCCCACAGATAAATAATAATAATAATAATAATAATAAAGAAAAAATATATTGGAAAGCCTTCCCAAAAGAGTGGAGGTTATGATGGAAAATGGGGGACAGAATCTGGAATGAGAGGTTCAATAGACAAACTGATAATTATTATTTTATACACATTTCCTCACACTTTTGATTCTGTAAAGTTGCTTTGCAACAGTAGTGCTATATAAATAAAACTGACTTGAATTGAACAAGCACATACGAGTGTCATGGTCAGATGTCCACATGCTTTTGACCACACAGTGTAGCTATGTAGTTTTTTTTTTTTTTTTTTAGACATGCAAAGTCATTCACGACATCTTTAAGAGCTTGTTCTACAGCACAGGGCAGCTGAACACTCGAAGGAAAGTGCACTTGTCCCTCTTCCGCATGCAAGGCCTTGCCATGAAGTGAACTCAAGATCTCTTAATTAAAGGGCACTTTTCGTGTGTGCCACTCAGGTCAATGCTGTATCGCAGTTAAATATAATTAAAGTGAGTCATTGTCCAGTGTATATTGTTTTAATAGCCAAGATCAACCCTGAAATTATTAGGGTAGCTGTCCTGGGGTTTGGCTCAAAGTAGAGGAGCAGGAGAATCCACAGACATGGAATAGGCCTGTTTGATCAAAGTGATTAATAAAAAAAGACTTGGTCTGGTTTGAATAATCTTCTCAAAAGATGAGAAATTATAAAAACCCAGCTTGTTTATAGTTTCTCATCTTTTGAGATCAGTCCAATCATGGCTTCAGAGTACAATATGCACTCCTAGAAATTTTATATATATTAAAAGAAANATATATATATAAAACAGTGAAAACATCTGTGGTTAACAAATCAAGTTGTAAAAGTGCATGAGTTAAATACTTGAGACTTGACTCAGATTTCTGTAGTCTCAGCACACGGAGCATCCCTTTCTTCATCTGCAACACCTCTTCTGTACATTCCTATCTTTTCTGTGCCAGGATTTCTTCCACTCGGGGTCTTTCGGTTTTCCATTTGGCCCTCCCGAACAAAACCCCTATCCCCCGCCCCTCCTCCTTCCCCCAGGGAGGCGCGCATTCACAGCTCACAAAAAGAGTGAAACATTACAACTATTGCAGATGTTGAAATGTTGATCCCATCTTTCTTATACAGAGATTACCACTAGGCTACATGTGCAGCACATTCCTCCTGGCCACTAGGCAGCTGTTCCCCTCGTCTGCGTACTTCGGCTCCGCTGCTGATCTCATGGCGCGTGAATATGCATTAATGCTAAAAGTATCCCAGCGTGGCCGTGCCAATTCCGAAGCGGATCATATCATTGATCAGATTTTTCACAGATTATCCGTATCTGGTTCCAGGATTCCAGTGCTTTCCGCCAAACGAAAAAACGCGCTGGATCTGTTCGCAGGGAACGTTTTATTACAAATCGCTGTTCTCGCGCACCAGGCCCTATTTTTCAGCAGGCTTTGTCAACCAGCGACCCACCTTTCATTGTTTTACTTGCTACACACTTTTGATTTATGCCTCAGCAGGCTGTTTTGGGAGAACTTTCTCATAGGTGTCTCAAGCCAAGCACGGTCTCTTTACATCATCAGCCATCATCCACATCTTCATAGAGATTGATTACGCAGGGCTGCAGCTCTGCTCTGGAATTCACATTCTCTGGAGCAGTAGGCATTTATCAGATGGACTTTCATCCCTGGTGTAGCGGCTGTGATCTGCGCTGAAGGTATTTTGTGTAACTGCGCAGCTCTGACATGCCGCCTCTTAGATTAATGGCCGTTGCTCTTTCAGGCATTTCTATCCTTCGGTGCTGGATTGTTCCCGGAGAAATTGCTTTCGGTGCAATGAACAAACCGACCCCGATAGTTCTCCACAGAACATTTTTAATGATCAGAGAAACGTTTTTATCTGTAAGCAGAAACAGTCACGCGCAGCGAGCAATCAATAGCAGGACAATTTTATTGTCGTTCATTCATGTCAAACCCTTTTGTATACTTTCAGTAGAATCTACAATTCTTATCATTTTCAAGTTCATTACAAAATAGAGACTTTTTGAAATAAATAAATATATATATATTCATATAAAGATTTAGAATTACATTATATGTAGAAAATAAATACAATGTACATCTCATAAATAGGTTCATCCATATTTACACTCGTCACTTACATTGTTTAAGAATGTTCCTGACAGCCTTACATCACACTTCGCACCTTGTCGGTTCAACTTTTCCGCATATGCCGTAGCTTTTCCCTGGATTCAATAGAAATATCATTCCTTTGTTTCCCCTCGAGTGTGCTTTCACTTTTTTTTTATTATTATTTTTTTAATCCGTCAACAAGCAGACCTTTCCAGAACCTTCAAAAGAAAAGGAGTGAAATCGCAGAGTGGATTCTCTTAAGTGCTAATTTATCTCCGTGTTTCACACTGGAGATGGTCTTCTCCACTCTGTCCTGACAGGTGCTCGTTCCTCTTTGGTGGTCTCTTAGGCCTTTTATCTTAAAAAAACCCTGAAGTCTTTAATGGTTTGGTTTTTTATTAGTGATTGTTTCCATAAGTTTGCCAGTTTTATTACTTAGCAGTACCGCGCACTTGTCTCACCAAGTGTCCATAAATATACATTTGTATATATACTGTATATATATATATATATATATAAATATAAAAAAAGACCTCTCTTTATTTCTCTTAAGTGAGATGCCACTGTATTTTTATTATTATAATTTTTTTTTTTTAAATGTCCTCGTCCACCAAGATAAATGTTCCCGTAATTATTTGCTTTCACCGTAGGATCAGCACCATGGTCCCTTAGCGAAGCTCACTGGGCATGCCTACTGCCTTATGAAGGTGAGCATGGGTTTACAAAGACACTCGCAGTGGGATTAGCGCCTGTGCTTGAGTTCAATGGTGCTATTGTTGCTAGAAGTGACGAGCATCCGAGTTTCACCCTGGCTTGCAGATGAAGACGAAATGTTTAAGACGTACTGAAATGGCCAAGACCAAATCTGGAGCATAGCTCTCAAGTGGTTCTTTCCATCATGAGTGGTTCCTCAGGAATTTTTTTCCCTTTTTTTTTTTTTTTTTTTTTTGCCACTACTAAGTTATCTGAGGATGAGATGGTTGCATGACACCACAAGGCCCCTGAAGTCAACACCTCTCCCTTAGAAACCTCTTGGCACCGGTGGCGGATAGAGGAATGTCCTCTCTGCACTGTGGTTTGAAACCCATTAAGGAGAGGAAACAGATCCATCCAGGAACACACACGTACTGTTTATCTCAGTCACTGCTGGAGAGGGACTCCTTGCTTTGGACCAGAAGGCAAATCTAAACAGTCGTGTTGGAAGAAAAGGAGGGTCTCCGGAAAAAAAAAAAAAACCTTAAGTTTCTCTCAGATTCCCCGTCCACCCCTCCCCGCTCCTCCAGTCCTGGCTGGACTTTTGGTCACCTGTGCTGGAACAAATCCCTGTACGCTTGGGCGATCTTCTCGATCTCCACTGGCCTGGGCAGGAAGTGGGTCAACTTCTGATGCTTTTTAGTCCTGCTGCCTTCTCGAGGTGAACCGTCCTTGTTCAAGGCCACGTAGTAGTACCTCTCGGGATCGGTGTGTTTGTACAGCGTCGAGGCGTAAGTGTTGTACCAGTTCTCTTCGAACTGCTCACGGAAGACGCACTCTGCCGTCAGCTTTTTCTGCAAGAAAGCCAAGGACAAGATGATTTGGTCAATTAGCTCGTCCCACATTCTATTGCAGTTTCTAAGAACAGGTTTCAGACTTTCACAGTTAATGAGACTTTAGACTTGTAAACAGTTGGGAAAAGAACAACCCTATCTCTCAATTTTATGATGTTCACTCATGGTTAAGCTCATGGATCTAAAGCCTCCTTGACCTGATGGTTAGAAGAGACACCATTGTCTCAGGCAGCAACGGTCCCTGCTGATTTGGATCCAACTACACAAGTGCCTTTCCTAAAGGTGAGAAAAGCAGCACTTTTACCTGATTTCCCAACATGGCAAGTCTTTGATGTTGCCCATTGTAGGAGTTAATCGCAGCTAGCGTTTCAGCTCTTTGGACGTGTTGACCTTTCGATCCATTTCCCACTGTGACGCAAACACCCCGGCTTACATGCGCACATACGGCAGCCAGAGAGAACTCCTGTGTGGCCTGCTACTACCACACCACTGACGGGAGTAAATGAGCAATCGCTTCGGGGTTCAGCAGGTGAACCTACGCTGGCTGTCTGCGACGCTGAGAACAATAGAGCGCACTGGGGTTTACATCAGGTTTCCTGCCAAAAAAGCAGTCATGCAATGGCTCTAGCTCAAGTGTCAGTGTTAAGGCGGCTCCAGCTTGGACCAGCGAAGGTGGCTGGACATTGTAGAAGTTGCTTAAACAAATTGCATTAAATTCTTAAGTTGAGTTGGTCAGATGTGGGCCAGGATAAACATACTGATATATATATATATATATAATGTGATATCTGCAGTTAAATAGAACTTATTGCAATTGACATGGAACAGAGTCTATTCTAGACTAATGTCTAATACCAGTGAAACACCCTGAAGTCTAAACCCAATGTTCTTAGTGAAGTGAATTAAAAGCCAAGTGGCACAGATTAGCATAGGGTGCATTAAATCAGACGAGCTGCTACTTGATCACATTCAAATCAATTATTTTTTCAATTCATTTAGCCAGGAAGCCTTTCACAGTTTATAAACACAAGCATCAATCCTCCTACACCTCCATCCTGCCCGAGAAACGCTGCTCTTGTCTGTGCAGTTTCCAGCACAGTTTGTGAATTAACCTGTGACTGCAGTGATTTTAATAAGGCGTTCTCGTGTTACATGTGCAGTCATTTTTCCTCTCTCCCTGTCTTGTAATAAGCCCACTCTGATTCTCAAGATCCACAGACACTTGTCGAGGGCCCTGGTTTGTTATCCGGGGGGGGAAATCTGATAGCATGTTTCTCCCACAGCCATGCAGAAGGCCTGTGTGGCAGGAAGACAGAAGAGTTTCCTATAAATGGTGTTTCGTGCACGCCACCAGCACACGCGACGTGACTCGGTTTTCGTAGCCCAACCTGGTCTCTGTTACCATTCGAGCACTCGACCCAAGTAAAGCACTTTCCCTGTGTGGGAATATACAAGAAACTGAGAGCACTCACAGACCATATATCGCTAGTATGTGTGTGTGTGTGTGTACTCGGTGCTTTGTGTATATCCAAGAAATATGTAAATATTTTAGTGACTATGAAGCAAAATGAAGAGGCTATCCTTCTAATTTAGGATTCATGGTGCTTTCTGCGAGGGTCTTTCTCATGTCTTTCTCAACTTCAGGAGACAAAAACAAGGTAACTCGAACAGGCCGACTGTTTTTGCTCTCAGGGGCCCCTGGTGCTGTTCCAGCTCTGTCTGATGTCAGAGACATGGCGTGATAGTCAGTGCTGGAAACGCTGCCTGTTTTGTCTGGATTGGTGTTTTTCACGTCTGCATCATATGGGAAACAGACTTGAGATTAAGGGCCGGTGAATTGATAGCTATGCTCTTAACTAGGACTGTAGTTATACTGTTGGCTGCCGTCCCATTGTACAAACATGAGAACTCAAAGCTCATGGGTGCAGGTGTGTGCTCATGCAGGTGCCTGCTCGAGTGGTTCTGGGGTTTGTGTAGGTTTGACTTACCGACCCATAGAGCTCTCCTTTTTCATTCATTCCCAGATAAAGTCCGGCATCTACCCCTCTTATGCTGACCAGCCCCACAGCCAGACTAATGAACTCCAGGATACCTGCCATAGAGAAACTCTGATGAGACAATGACCAGACATCAGTACATCTAAGCATTAGTCCCAAAGATGTATTTATGATATACGCCATATGAACAGAACGGACATCACGACGAGAGCTGTTCTTGAAGTAGAAAAATGGCACCCTTTGTTTTTTTTTGGATGTTGGCTTTGCATTATAGAAACATGATGAACCTGTTAATGGATGTAAAGAACCAGGCGTATGAACGATTACAGGAACACTACCCAGGTCTCATCAGGGTCCATAGTCCCTGAAGAGATTGCTTCAATAAAGGATTACATTACGGGGTAGTACGTCAGCTTGAGTCTCTGGTTTTTGGGTTTTGGAGGGTGGGGAACCTGGAGGTTGAGCGAGACAATAGTGCTTCACTACTGTGACGATACATGGGATGGGGACTATGCTTTTGCAGCTCTGATTCTCATAAATGCACTTTATGAGAAGCCATGTAGGAGTTAGAGAGATGAGGTTAAGTGAATAAAGCATGAAGAAAAATGAGAGTATAAGTAATATAGGAGACGGCCAATTACTTTCACAGGCTAACATTTAATTATCTTTAGTAACTGCTTGATACTGGTCGGGATTGAAGTGGATCCAGATTCTACCCCACTGAGCATAATGTGGGAAACACCCTGGAATGGATAGAGGGGCAGTAAAGGCCATTTGAGTTTGCCAATACACCTAGTATGTTTTAGGAGGGAACTGGAGAAGCCAGCAGGAATCCATGTACACAAAGGACACAAGCAAGACAGACGGTGCTGGTAAAGAAACTCAAACTCACCCAGGAGCTGGGTGCTGGTAATTCTATTCACAAGCAAACAGGGTTATCTTGTGTCAAGTAAAAAAAATGTTATCTTTTTGCTTGGAAATATTACATGCTGATGAAATCACCAGCCAAAACGGATACAGATTTTTGATACATTCTTGAATGCATTATTGAAATAGCTTTAAAAAAAAATAAAGCTATCATGTGATCATTAAATCAAGAATTCCACCAGACACCTCTACTGCTTTACAAATCAACATGGATCAGTTACGAAAATAGCACTCAAGTTTGAAAAGGACACAGAACCTCTGGATGCTAATCAAGACCATTCACGTTTCATATTTGCATTTAATCAAAGCCATGGCCCGCTCGTACCATGCCTGCCTTGAATTTGCAGATCAGGAGACGCCAGAAACATGCACACCGAACACTCAATCCAATAAAACCGCTTGTTTTGGCTGAGAAAAACAAGCATTAAACTTCTTTGGATTCCACAGTGGTCATGCTTTAATTTAGAGCTATTCCAGCCTCCTGAGCAAGGCTGCACCTGCACAATAGCTGTTGAACGCACATGTCTGTGCCCTGACCTCATTTGTTTACCACTTTTATACTAACCACTCCTTGAATGATTTATATTAGAGGTATAATTAGCAACGTGTGTGAGCGCACTCAAGTCAGCCGACGTCCCGTTGTACAAGTTGGCGCAGAAAAAAAAAAAAAACAGCCCTTGCTTGTTTTTGACTAAAGAGAGACACCTGCGACTCAGCACAGGGAATTAGAGCTGCGTGAGATAGAGATGTGGAGGTCCAGGTTTCGAGTTGGTGGGTGGTAGAGAGAGAGAGAGAGAGAGAGAGAGAGAGAGAGACATCAACATGCACCGTTGCACCTTAGATTCTGGCACTGTATCACAACTAACATAGAATTCAAGCCAATTCAAGGTTTATGATATAATGTATAACATTTATATTACATATTTAAATGTATGTATAGCAGGATTCAGATTCTGACTATATACACCCAGAGTCTGAAAAATGTATACATGCTTCAGGAAAAAAAAAAAAACTTGTATAATACTAAATTCACTGCTATACATTATATATTGATTATCATATTATTACTCATATTATATTAATATTATATACATCATATACTTCCGGAAGAGAAAATAGTATGTTTATGCACATTTAATCTATATCATTAATGTTCTTTACAGTTATACAAGATAGATAAAAGGCAGAATCTTTATGTTGTAAATGCACAAATGATAAGTAGAGCATATATTTAAACATGCATGCTTTATATAGTACAATACAGCGTCCAAAAGTCTGGAAAAGTCTGCAGTTAATTTGTACATCTTATACTATATAT
>QMIH01000105.1:257271-270800 GCA_003987875.1 Clarias batrachus
CCCCCTGACCCTGAATACAGGATTAAGTGGTACAGATGATGAGTGAGTGAGTGAGTGAGTATATCAAATTGTTACAAGCACATTCAGAAAACCGCACACGGACAAGGAACATATCGGACTCCGCAAAGAGAGAAGCCTGAGGTCAGATGCTTCATTATTACCCAGCAATTTCTGACTGTTCAAATACCAATTTATTTTATTCATTCATCTATGAACAAGTCTTAACCTCCTGTACCCATTTTTCGAGGGCAAAGCTTGATGATGGCATCCATTTTCCAAAGAGCCACTATATCTAAATCTACATACATATCTATAACTATATATACTGTATACACACACCCACACACATACACAATATACATGTATAGTGAGTGCATCATTCATTTGCAAGGTTGTTGCTGATTCAGTATAATATGAATTTTTTTCAATGAACTCAAAACGATGTCCAGGGACCAGAAATTATACTGGTTTTAAACAGGTCATATTTTCATGGAAATACTGGCAATAGTTTTTTTTTTAAAGAGGAAATTCTAACAACATTTGGAGCATTGGAAATGATTTAGGATTTGATTTGGAGCTGTGAATTTGATATACGCCATGTTCAACAGGCACTGACTTGTGCAGGATCAGAGCATGCTGTTGAAGGCCATGCGTTCTTACATGTCTTTTTGGAGATGTAATATAAACAAAGACAGATTTAATTAGGCATTGGCAGCAGAAGCATATCCATGTTGGACTGTGGAGTCCAAAAATAAAAAGGCTTGAACCAGGAGCATGATTTAAAAGTAACCGGTGCAGGTTTATTATTTTAGGAAATCCCCAGCCGCTGGGCTAATTTATCCGAATGGCATGAAGCACATCCTTAAGACAGAGCAGAAGTTGTTTTTATTAGCCCATCAATGCTAAGTAAGAACACGGTGCTTATGTTACACACCTGGCCATTTTGGTAACGATACAGCTATTTTGCAAGCAAGATAGCAAATGTTGGTCACTCAAGCATGAGAAATGGAAAAAAAAGCAATGCTCAATTCTGATCTTAACCTTCGTTATCAATTTGCATGTTAATTCTTGATGTCTTTCTTCACACAGATATTCTCTATTCTTTTGTTTGTATATTAGCATTGTAGCCATTTTATTATAGCAAGATTATTTTGTGCCTTACGCATGATTATTTAAATAGTATGGAACATGTTCCATAGTCTTGAAGTTCTTCTAGTTCGTTGGTTCATCAGGTGAACTAAGTCTGTTGCATGCACTAATTATTGCCCAAAAATAACAGGAGGAAACCTGGAAACAAATTGAAACAACCATTCAACCTGCTCTATTCACCCACACCATTTCCATTCACGTAACCCACCGACGCCCTTTGAAAGATACCCAAAGTTCACTCTTAAGGTGAAGGAAGGACTTAAATGAGTCATGGGCCGTGACTTGCACTGTCCTTGATTCCTGTCCTCACATTCAGTTGATGCCTGTTCTGTCAAATCTGAAATGATAACTGCAAAGATGCAAGGAGGCCAAAATGTTCCAAAATGGCACCAACAAAAAAAGACTACTTGACGACTACGTCTAGAGTGTCCACTTCGCATTCGGTATAAAATTCATTGGAGATATGAATATATATCCTGAAAACTTTTTTAGAAACACATTCATTGATCAGATGTGAAAGCAGGAGAACGCATAAGAGTATACAGGTACCGAACATCAGAATGAATAAAATGTGACGTTGGTTTGACCACGGCTTTGATATTGGCGCTATCAGATGGGCAGCTGTAAGTATTTCAGAACCCACTGATCTCATGGTATCTTTTTTAGATACAGTCTGTAGGGTTTGTACATAATATTGGACAGAATAAGACACATCTTTTGATGATAAAGGTCGAAGGAGAATGGCGAGACTGATATGAGCTAACAGGAAGACTAAGGTAACTCAAATAACCACTGGTCAGTCACGTGTATCACCCAGTTTGAGACGATGTTTGCATTGTGACATGATGCATTATCATGTTGGAATGGGCTGTTATAAGGTGAGTAAAGCGTGGCATTGAAGAGATGCCTGTTTTCAGCAGTGACACACCATATAAACTGTTGAGTGATGTTAAGGCACTCAGTGTGGGAAAGGAAAACATTTCCCGTACACCTGGTTTCAGTGCTTATTGTAGCCCATGATCTCTGCTCCACATACTGTAGACAGAAGTGAAACCTGATGTGTTCTTCTGCTGCCGTAGTCCATCCACCACAACGTATGACATGTTGTGTGTTCTGTGCTGCTTTTCTGCATTTCTTTCATTTGAAGGTTATTTCCACCTTTAGGTTTACTTACACATTGTAGCTGATGTGGTGGATTTATAATGTCATATGTCTAATGGATAAGGAATATAAAAAAAAAAAAAGATGAAAGATAATTTAATAGGTAAAAAGTAGAAGTAGGCGGTACGGTGGTGTAGTGGTTAGCACTGTCGCCTTGCACCTTCAGGGTCCGGATTCGATTCAGGGGAACGTTCGATTCCCGTCTCTGTGTGCATGGAGTTTGCATGTTCTCCCCGTGCTTGGTGGGTTTCTTCCGGGTACTTCAGTTTCCTCCCACAGTCCAAAAACATGCAGATTAGGCTAATTGGCGTTCCCAAATTGCCCTTAGTGTGTGTGTGTGTGTGTGTGTGTGTGTGCCATGCAATGGATTGGAACCCTGTTCAGGGTGTACTCCACCTCGTGCCCTAAGTCTCCTGGGATAGGCTCCAGACCCCCCACGACCCTGAAAACAGGATAAGCAGTATAGAAGATGAGTGAGTGAAATAGAAAAAGAAATAATGTAATTGTTATTAGTTTTTTCAGCTGCTCATGTCAAGGGATCGCGCAACAGCATGGCACAGGTTTTATACCGGATGCCCTTCCATTTTTATTCGGGCTTGGGACTGGCACTGCATCCAACCTGGGGCTTCTGCATGGTAAACAAAGAGACCTACAGTACCACTGAGCCACCAATGCCCATAGAAATAATACAAATGCAATATAATTTTTTCCTGGTAATTCATCAGTTCTGTTTTTACTCAGTTACTCATTTTAAGTTGAATTTTGGGGTTTAAGTAGAAGTTCCCAAGTCAAAAAAGTAATATGTTACTAGAACTAGATTGCAGATACAGTGCCTGGACAAATAAAGTGAATGACTGGCCTGCAGCAAGCAAAGAAAACAACTAAGGAAATCTGAAATGGGCTACAAACTGCCAAAGTATTAATAAAACCTGGAAAGATAGTGCTGTAATGGAACTAAAGACTGGAGATCACCTAAATATTGAGGAAGCTGCATTGATAAATCTTGTCAAAGTAGGAGCATTTCAACATGCTCAATGCAATGAGAACTGACACATTTGGGACAAATGCTGTGTGGACATAATAAAACCATTTAAAAAAAAAAAAACATCTGTTAGAGAGGCTAATGATAAAAAAAATGCTTTAGTTTGCTATGGAGTATAAAGATTGGACTTTGGAGTGAATAATAATTAAAAAAAAAAGGTTGTGGTCAGATGAGTCTAGATTGACACCCCAATGTGCATAGGGTATGACCTGGGGTTGCTTCAGTTGGTCAGGTCTAGAGTCAACATTATACGACAATAAAATGAAGTCAGCTGATGACCTGAATGCACTGAATGACCAGGTTATCATCTCTAAAGATTTTTTTCATTCCAGGTACTGGGTGCATAAAAATGACTTTTACACAAAAACTGGCCACCGGTTTGGTCAAGCTGTGTATTACTTAACCGAAGCTTAGATCTCGTGCATTATTTGTTTTGCAGTGCAGCACATTACCAGTTTGCTAAAAATAATTTTGTATCAGCACTCAACGACAGTATATTACAGTTCTCAAACTGAATATTACAAGGTTAGAATGGTTCTAGATTTCATCTCTAGCATTTCTGGTGCAATACCATAACCTGCCACTAGTCCTCACTGAGGGTGGCCTTGAGCGCGGATGCCATCTTTAAACGCCTCTGTTACAAAGAACTTAACACTACCCATGGTGCATTCGAAAGCAAATGTTCTCCCTCCGGTCCTGGCGTATGATATCATCTGTTCTTATTTTACCTTTGTATCGGGGCTGCGCCCGGGAAAACGATCCGCAGCACAGAGTTATTTGCAGAGCTGGATTCTGTGTTATTTTATTTCGTTGCGGAGACATAACATGCTGGGTCTCCCCTTTCACGCAGGTGGTCCTCGCTGCCTCAGTCAAAGCCAGGCGGCACGCACACCCATGGCTGAGTGAAGACACAGACAGATGTATGCGAAATTTAGGTAATGGTGTAGCGTTTCAAGGGCCTGCTTAGCTTGGCTGTCTTGCATAAAGATAGCGTTAATTAATGTGTTTGCTTTGCCTTAAGCTCTTAAAAAATAAAGGGTTCCATCTCTCGCCGAGCCACCAGTTGGTGAGGAACGTTGTCTTAAACCAACATTTGTAATACAAATTAGGTTCATGTGTTAGTTTTATATATATAGAGAGAGTGAGAGGGTGAGGATGGATTGTGTCATGTGACCCCAAACGTTCTTCCCGAGTAATGCGATTTCTTCAGCGTACTTGAACGTTTTGCCTTTGGTCACTTGGGAATTCGGTGCTTTTTTTTTTTTTTGTAGTCTGCTTCATTTCCTACCATGTCTGATAAGATCTACATGGACAAAAGACTCAAGGTGGATGATAAAGAGTACTGTATATCAGAATCTGTATAATACGTTAATGAATTAATTGGAACAGGGTTATCACAGTGCGGACAACTTGAACTGATTAAAACGGCGATTCTTCTTAAATACCGACAGAGAATCAATTCTTCAAAGGTTTCCTCTGAGCGGCGTTTAAAGGCCGCAGTGATTTAAATAGGTAGATCAGGGAGTTAACGTATGTGATTATGTAGTTTTGAATCGAGACACTGATTATGTAAGGGGTCTTTGCGTGATCACGGGAAAGACTGCATCTGAGCGAGAGTGTTATTCTTTCTCCAACACAGACCAGAGATTTCGCCTCAAACAGATGTTAGAAGCCCTTTGTAGGGCCCTTGGCACGGCGCCAGGCTCTACCTATCTTCGCAACTATTTACATGGCAATCCAGCTGGTCACCCTCTCGTTCTCTCTGTCTTTTTCTCCCTCTCTCTCCCCATCTTGCAGAGTCATTCTGTTCTTTGAACTAAAAAAAAAAAAAAAACAACAAAACAACATTATGGACTTGATCTTCAAAGGAAATATTCCACTTTTCTCTCACATACTTCTGACATAATGATCACTTACCGCAGCCACCTTAGTGTACTTAAGGTGTTATCAACATTCCTGCTTGTAACTGTAACTGACCTTTCTAGCAGTCGTATGGTACAGTACATACACATCTGAAGATGCTCCTTCTTAGAATAAGATTTTTTTTTAAGACTTGTATAAGACTTGTAGCTTCCATAATAAACTCAGTGGCCTTCTCTTCCAGATCTGATTATTTGGGAAATGTGTTTGTTTGGTGTAAATATGAAGAATATGTTTCCTTACAACCTTTGTACAAGCTTCATCCTCTGACCACTAGAGGGTGCAAAGTAGCTCACTTAAAAAAAAAAGAAAAAGAAAATCCAGACTCCAGGGTGCTTTAAAACCATGACCTGTCAGGGTGTGATAATTTGATACACAATAGATCATTACGGCGGTAGGGTGAAGTGATGTGGGTAATCACTTTATTTTTCGGCATTACAGAGGAATGCTGAGATGACTCTGAAACACATTTAATCATCTCCGACATCTCTGACTTCGATTTTTTTCCTCGCCGATTTGTAAGGTGAATATAAAGGTCAAAAGGTGGTAGGAATGAAAGCACCAGGGTCTCCAGTTTGATCATGATCTACTGTAGGCTTTATTAAGCTCACATCACCATCCTGATCAATATTTGAGTGGTCATGATGGGTATATAGAGAGAATACACTGATCTCTGCCCTTTATCTGATCTACTATAAGACAAAACAGTTAACAGCTACTAAAAAGATTCGGCATATTATATCTTCACTTATTTTACTGTCATTTCCAGTCAAATCCATAATTATAAGCCACCTTCAAGATAAGGTTACCTCAAGGCAGTAGTGATGCTTAAGGCACTATAAGCTACTGTACTTTACTTTAACTTTAGTATAAATGATTTTGGAACTGTAATGACACACTCCAATGACTCCAATAAGGTTTCCCTGGTAGATGGTACTTGGGTTGGGGATTCAAATCTGGCCTATAGTCTGAATTTGCATGTTCTCTCTGTTTTTGGCAGGTTTCCTCCCACATTCCAAAGACCTGCAGATTATGCTAATCGGAGTTCCCAATTTGCTCATAATGTAGTGTGAGAATGTGTGTGAGCGTTGACCGGAGGTCCCACCACAGCCGTAAAACTGGGAACTAACACAATGGTCACCACTGGCCTCAACAGTTCATGGATGGATTTATACACACACACACACACACACACACACACACACACACACACACACACACACACACACACACACACACACACACCACACACTCGCACACACTCGCACGCACACACACACACACACACACACACACACACACACACACACACACCCTTTTAAGTTTTTCACCTTTTGTTTGTTTCACATTAATGTTAGAATGTATTCAAATATTTTTCCTCTCATCATTCTACACACAATATGCCACAATGACTAAGTAAAACCAGTGTTTATATTTTTTTGTTAATTTATATAAAAAAAACAAAAACACTGACTGAAATATGCTATTTAAATAAGTATTCAGACCCTTTTCATGACACTTACATTTGAGCTAGGAAACAAATCCATGAGGCCAAGAGAATGACCTGTGGAACCACGAGACAGGATTGTGTCAAGACACAGATCTGGGGAAGGATATCTGGAGTATCGAATGCACCCAAGATCACGATAGCTTTCAGCATTGTCAAATGGAAGACAATTGGAACAACCAACAGACTTTCCAGACCTGGCCGCCCAACCAAACCGAGTAATCGGTAATGAAGAGCCTTGGTCAGAGAGGTTACCAATAACCTAAGGGTCACGATAAATGAAATCCTGAGTTCCCTTGTGGGGGAGAGAGAGCCTTACAGAAGGACAGCCGTCACTGCTGAACTCCAACAATCATATATCTGGAATAAATGAAACAGTGGCCAGACAGTGGAGGTGGTCAAAAAACACCTGCAAGACTCTCAGACCATGATGAACATAAGTCTCTGGAACTATTTAGAATCCGAAAATCATTTTTTTGCAACCATCCCTACAGTCAAACACGGTGGTGGCAGCATCATGCAGTGGTGGTGTTTTTCTGCGACTGGAACCAGGAAATCCGTCAGTATAGAGAGGAAACTGATACAAATAAAATAAAGAGCTATCCTGAGTGAGAGCCTTCTCCAGAGTGCTCAGGATCTCAGGCTGGGATAAAGTTTAACAGTTCAACGAGACCATGACACAAACCATAACAGCGAGAAAACACAGGAGTGGCTTCAGAACAACTCTGTGAAGTCTGGTTGCGCTTGAGTGATTCTGCCAAGAAGAATGGAAGAGACTTCCAAAAGAAAGCCGTGCCAAGCTTGTGGCATCATTCACGAGCAGACTTGAGGCCGTCATCGTCACTGCCAAAGTGCTTTGACCAGGTCCTAAGTGCTGGGTCCGAATACTTATGTAAATCGGATATTTCAGACTTCATTATTTAATAAACGAACAAAAGAAGTAATAAACACATGTTTTTAATTTGTCCGTGTGGAGTATCGTGTGGAGAATGATGAGAGGGGGGAAAAAAAGGATTTGAATACATTTTAAGATGAGTGTGAAACATAACAAAATGTGGAAAAATTGAAAGGGTCTAAAAATTTTCCATCGGCACTGTATATACAGTATACACACACATACCGTATCTATAGATATAGATTAGTATCTATATAAAGTAGATTGTTTTCAAGGCATCAAGGATGCTTTTTATTGCTTTTCATGATTACTCTTCCTGACAAAGTGGACAAACTTTGGCAGCTTGAGTGCAGATTCCTATTTTAGACAGACAAACACTTGTGGCAGGTGGCCTGTGCCATATGAAAAAAAAACACAGGGGCAGCAAGTTGAACATGTTGTTCTGCACTAAGTAATCATTCTGTTAAACAGATGTAGAAAGGTACCATAAACAGCTTTTTTTTCCCCCCCCCCGTTAACAGGCTAAAAGTGAATTGCCAAATTTCCAGAATGTCATCAATCTTTCAAAGACTGTAAAGTTATGATGGACAACCGTGGACCAGATGTGCCACTTTTACCTCATTCATAAACTTAACTTAACTGTCGACTGGATTTCAAAACAGGATTATATTTGATAAAGCTATTGGGATTTTAGTAAGGTTCTTTATGTTTTTATGTAGTACAAAAACAGCACAGACATTCTGTATGGGTGAACTGTAAGCACAGTTGGGCAGTGATACCACCTTACAACTATATTAAAACCACTCTTTGGATGGCAGAAAGGAAAACCACATGGACCACAGACTAAAGTGTTTCACGATAATAAAATCACTGAACAGGATTATTACATAAATCTGGTCACATTGACTTATAGAACTTTTGCCTTGCGCCTTCAGGGTTTGTGATTTGAACCTCACCTCCAGTCTGTGTGAGTGGAGTTGACATGCTTTCTCTGTACTTGTTCGGTTTCCAACTTCCTCCCACAATCCAAAGACGTGCTGTAGGCTGATGGGTGTCTCTGCGCACCCGTGACCTCATATAGGATAAATGGTTGAATGAAAGAAAATTACCTTAATAAAGACTTTTTAAGGATTGACGGTGTACTGAAGGAGCCACATACTGTATAGGTAGGAGTGACGTGGCTGCATTCAATTCAATTCTTTTAAAAGTGGTCATTGTCGCAAAAAGCAGCTTCACAGAATCAAAAGGGATTTGGCGAATTGAGTATGAAACATGTGAGACGATGTGTATGAATCAAAATGGTTAGATTGATGAGCAGACTCCACAGGGAACCCATCCTCAGTCGGGTGATAACGGATAGAAGGGATCGACCTTCAGTCATACTGTGTGTTAGGAGGCTGAATGTTCAGGATAGCATGAGATGTGTTTAAGTTAATATGGTTGTTATCTTTTGTTATTAGAGACTCGGGTACAAAACTGTTTGTAGGAATTTCGGGCCTGAACTGTTGTGCAACTGCAGTCACGAGTCATCAGATAACAGCTGTCTACATCAGCAGAGTTCAAGACCATCTTTATGGTCAAGTGGTACCATGCATCCCATGTGTTGAGATCTCCAGCCAGAAGCGGGGCACCAGGATGAGCCAGACAGATCCTGAGGGCAGAGGGGGTCTGGATCACTTTGTTTTGTCATTCAAACTCTGACCTCGATCAACAGAACTGAACTGGTCTTTACTCCCCAGTCATTCATGCAGACCTAGTGAATCATACATTAACTAGTAGGAATGTGATATCACTATCTATATCTGCACTCCAGATATCCATTTCTCTGTCTGCATCTGGATTTAAACCCCATGTAGGTGTGGACAAAAGATAGTGCCAGGACTCTTAGCCCTATTGGTCTGGTGAATTCTGGTCTGCCAGTGCATCACCCTCAGTTTGTGAGGTGTAGAAATCCAGATATTAGTTGTAATTTTCATCATTAGTTATCATTAATCCTTCTAATACTTGGCTAATATTTTTCTTGGTGCATGCCCATAATATTTAATTCGTTCTGCTACCTGAAGCTAAACAGATTAGAACGTTATTTTAGGCCACCATAACCAGGCAGTTGCCAAGGATGGTAAAACAACACTGTAACGAATGGCGCTCCTAAACATGGGGTTTGTTCTGCAAGCTCCTTCTTGTTTGTCTTGTCCGTTCGTGTCTACTGTTTTTGTGTTGGCTTCAAGCACCTCATCCACATCCTTGAAAGCAAATCACTATTTTAGCATTGACAGAAATAGATTTTGTGTTAGGAATTAAAAACTATATGAAGCCAATATGGTGGCATGGTGGCCTAGTGGTTAGCACCTCCGGGGTGGAGGGTTCGATTCCCATTTCGTTTCAGTGTGTGTGAGGGGGCGGTGTTTGCTTGTTCCCCCCCCCCTTGCTTGGTGGGTTTCCTCCCATGGTCCAAAGACATGGTCCAGATTAGACTAATTGGTCCGTAGTCAGTAAGTGTGTGTGTGCTTGTGTGCCCTGTGATGAATTGACCCCCTATCCAGGGTGTACCGCACCTAGTGCCCCAAGTCCACTGGCATTATGCTCCATTCCTCTGATAAGGCCAATACAATACTGCCATCATGGACATCTTGCACGCACAATTATGCATAAAAAGGGCAATTTGAAATGCCAATGAGCTTACCAGGAGCAAACCCACCAAGCACAAGGAGAACATGCAAACCCCAAGCGCACAGACTAGACAAGTCAAGTCAAGTCAAGTCAATTTTTATTTATATAGCGCTTTTAACAATTGACATTGTCGCAAAGCAGCTTTACACAATAAAAAGAAGTAAGTTTTTTATGCAATGTGTGTGAACCAAAATGATAAGATTGTCCCTGATGAGCAAGCCGAGGGCGACGGTGGCAAGGAAAAACTCCCTGAGATGGTAATAGGAAGAAACCTTGAGAGGAACCAGACTCAACAGGGAACCCATCCTCATCTGGGTGACAACGGAGAGCAGGGATTGATCAGCATAATAATGTGTACTGGAAGTTCAGTGTAACAGGAGATGTGTTAACATTTAAAAATTAAAAGGAGTCCAGTTTGATCCTGAGGCTCAGGTAGACAACTGAAGTCACAGGTCCCCAGAGCATCAATCGATGATAGGACAGTCTTAATGGAAACCATCCCCAGCCACCATACTAGAGGCTAGAGTCCATCCCCAACGCTGGAGGTAAGGGATGACTAACCATGGAACCACACAACTAAAAGTGGCATTGCTCTAAGATGCGCTTGCTCCTGCCCCTTTTATGAAAATCTCGAGACATCACTGGGATATTTTTCTTGTTATTTGCTTATCAAGATAAGATATGCTTGCTTTCTTGACTCGGTATCCACCTAGGCCTCAAAGTTGTTCTATAATTCAACATGTTGAGTCTTTGCAGGCGAATTCTTAGTATTGCTGCTAAGAAGAATGAATGTACCCGAGAACGAAAAAAAAAAAAACGAGAGAAAAACCTGTCAGCCAGATGTTTTTGCTGTAATGAACAAAGTGTAGGGGTGAAGTAAGCGTTTTGATGAGAAAATTCTCAGAGAGAAATTAATCGAGGACATGACTTTCCATGACCAAAACTATTGTTTTATATGCCAAATGATTTATGTCTCTGTTGATTTACACGCCATCGATTCCGTACAGCTGGGATGGTACTTTGTTAATGAAATTCCTTGATGTCTAGGTTTTTTTTTTTTTTTTTTGTCGTGGTTTGAATTGCACACCTCATATTTGAAGTCTCTCCCGTGTTTAATGTCTTGCTTTCAGACGACCGCTCTTAGGAACGACTACTGCATGCACGTATCAAAAAGAATTCGGCCCTTTAACACAACATTAAAAATAATGTCAAACATTGTAATGTCTCGGGCCGAACGTTTCCAATTAGCTGCATGGTCTCGGTGCCGTAATTATAAAAGGATTCTCACATGAAATTACTCTGAAGGACTACAAAAGTGTTTAGCAGTATTTCTGATCTCGCTGAGCGTGGAACATATGGTTAGCATTTTGGAAAGGCGCTCGTTTTACCAGGCAGAGCGGACTGATTCCTCGGGCTGTTCTGTGTTACGACAGGTTCCCTAAACAGGATGAGATTTTTATGCCTGATAAACCGGAGGACTCTGTGTCCAAATCGAAAAGAGCTGATACTGTATCTCCCAAAGAGGCATGCCAAGGTATGGAGTAAACAGATTTTTTTTTTCTGGCAAATCAAAGATCTCCGTGCTGGCACCAAAGTGGCCCCCGGAATTTCTTGTCCAGGTTTCTGCTGTATTTATTTATTTATTTTTTTTTACATGTTGAAGTATGAAGGCTTTCCCATGGTTCCTATCCAAATAATCGCGCTTGATCACAGCAGGCATCTACATATTGGATGCCTTGCTTGCAGTGTTCAGAGAAAAAGCTCATCAATCACGGGTGTCTCGAGCGGCATTCAGGGCAGCGTAATCTATAGGTAACAGAGCAAAGATAGATCATCTGCGCGTGTTGGCGGCTGATGCAGTCGAAAAGGAAAAAATTCAACAGTTTCAACACTCACTCGAACTTTCGGTTTAAAAAAATATTCTGATTCTGTTATATAGAACGTGTACTGTATGGACTGAAAGCTTTCCTGGACTATGCAGGAAAGTTAATGCAAACTGAGATTAGGTTTGATATACAGCAGTCTAATTACCTGTGGAAAAAGTGGAACGTAAATGGAAGCTTTGCGTCTCCCAGTGTCTTTATTGTGGCTTTATAAAGGGTTTCTGCCTTATGCACGGTTCGATGTTAGCACCATAAAAGGTTCCCTTAGGAGCCTCAAGTGCCAGAGTTGAGAATGCCACAGCTATTTGTCACAGCATAGGTTCACTTTACAGGCAAACTGACTGAGAGCATCTTGGCTGGATGCGGCCTCAGACCGAGAAAACACACTCACTCGGTCCGGGTCGTTCCCGCGCGTGCTCGATCCCCTCTCCTCTGAGATCATTTCATTCTGGAAACACTCAGCAGCTTGATAGTGGTCACTGTCTGTGTACAACATGCCTTGTTTTTTTGCCAAAGCTACCATATGTAAATGCAAGGGGGATTTCTTTTTGTATTGCACATGCATAAAGAATAAAAGAATGCTTTATTCTAAAGGAATGTTGTGGCTAAAATTAAGGGACAACCTTGAATGACTTGCATGTGTATCATCAATTACTGGGAGGTAGCCAGAAGGGTAGACTGAAGATTGCCAGCAGTACCTGATGTCCTGCTAATATGGATCACTATGTGCTTTTTAAAGTGAGCAAAGAGGAACATATGGCAGCTAAAAAAAAAAAAAAAAAGCTTTCAAGTGCTGTAATTGAAGTGACCCAAAATTTGCTTCAGCATAGGTTGATGTCATTTTTTTCGAATACCCTATATAACTGTACAATGTAAATGATTCCGCATGCTCCCTGAGTGTTAAGGATGCAAGAGATTAAATAATCTCCGATCATGGTCATTTTATTTTCTAAATAGATGGATGGATAAATAATAATAATAATAATAATAATAATAATAAGATAAAGTACTAATTGTAATGTTACAGCAGCTAATTGATTGTTGAACAGATTGTACAACATACAAGTAACAAGATCTTATCTCATCATCAATACCATTTTATCCCGTATCCCGGGTCACCAAGAGCCTGGCCAGGGTTCCCAATTTTTGAGGAAATCTTTGTACTTGGAAGGAACCTGAAGCACCTGGAGGAAACCCACCAAGCATGGAGAGAACATACAATTCTTTTGTCCAGGTAGTAAGTGGTGAAACAAATAAAAAATAAATAAATAAAATAAAAATAATAATAATAAAAAATATATA
>QMIH01000105.1:270827-283207 GCA_003987875.1 Clarias batrachus
CATCAGTTTTCCCCCATGCATTCTGTTTGACTTTATCTAAAATGTAAATGCAGCATTTTTTTTTTAATTTGTAAAATACGGAATTTGTGCACTGTTGTACATGCAATCACAGAACCTTTTGCAACAAAGGAAAAAGAAAATTAGGGGTAGTAGGTATTTTGGTGTTTCTAGTAACATGCATATACTGAGGCTGTAGTAATAAACTGAAACTTACAGATGAATGGCGTCTTTACATCACCAAATCAGAATGTGTTTTAACAAGTAATGGTCACAAAAGTCAATTGTGTGATTATACAACACCTGGGTATAAACGACACGTCTGTCTATGAACATACAGGTAGAATTAGCCATTAGCCACATTCCATGCTATTCCACCCTATTCCACGCCGGGTACAAACAGCATCTGCCTTAAAAGACAGAATTTGTGCATGCAAAGAAAAAGAAAACTCATGCAAAATTATTATTATTTTTTTTAAAATAAAAAACTAATGAGAACAATGTAAAAACAGACCCTTTTGAGACCAAGTGAACAGAATGTCAACGAACCGATGATGAACACAAAGCATACTGTCCGTATCTTATGGACCTGATTTTATTTTTGGATTTCATGTGTGTTTTGGTTTTCATTCCTTGGTGAGAAGAGATGAATGTAGGTTTGAAATGAATGACTTCCTCACAGTGGAGTGATGGAGCTGGTGGGGAAGATGGTTCTCCTGCAGCATTGAGAGTTGGGTGGTCCATCCTTCAGCAGCCAGATTTGGAGGAAGGGGGAGGCCTGAGAAACACAGGCCACCTCATATCACTTTCAAAGAGTGAAACCCAAACTGCCCCCAGAGCCTCTCACTCGTCCCTCAAGTCTGACAAAGACACCTGTTGTTTGATTTTGAAGGAGTGCTGAATCGGGTGGCCTGTTCGGTAGAAAATGGAATTTGGTTGGTGCACAAACAAATCTGCTTGATAAGATGGATGTGAATCCAAGATTGGGATGTTGTAGGTGCTTTTTTTCAGCCAGAATAGTGCTCAAGCATCTATTGGCTTTTGATTTGCAATATGCTTGCATGCGTATATTACTTCTGTTTACGTCATTTAACTAATATCATTAGTTTTTACTAGTTTTTGGAAGTTTATCCTCTCCTGATGTTACTCCTGTTTTTCCAAGGCACCCTACCCAATAATAATACGAGAGGTCTTGAATGTAAAACAATACAAATAGTAACACCAAATTATATCACACGATACAGTTCAAGTCTCAGGGCTGCCACGAGCTCTCTCTGTACTAATTTGGGTGGTCTAGTGACAGTGAAGTCAGGTATAAACAACTCCTTTCCTTTTATTTGTGTTACTTTATAGTGCTCTAGTGTGCCATTTTAAGCCTATCAATAATGTGTTGGTTTGCAGTTTGTGTGGTTTCTCTCTTGTGGAACACCCAGTCCAAACACACATATTTCATTTCCTTAGAAGAATACTTCTCTAAAAGAAAAATAGATGTTGCAGATAGTGTGTGTGTGTGCACGCGTTTGAAATTAAGATCATGATAACCGCTTCCCACCAGCTTGTAAACGCTTGTGATGTTAGATGTTGTTATGAAGGTGTTAGCACTTCCAGGTGAAGTGATCTTTTAATCGACACAAAACACAAAAGTTTCCAGTAAAGATTAGCGACAGGTGAGTCTAACCACACTGTAAAGTCTTCCCTAGCTCATCCCAAAGACTTTTACGAGGGTTAAGGTCAGGAATCGGCGAGGGGTGAAATTCATGTGTGAAAATGATTCCTCATGCGCCCAGAACCACACTTTCACAGTTTGAGTCCTGGAAGATGCATGCTCATGTGCATGCTCATGAAGAAAATATCCGGGCATTCAAGTGGTCAGCTGACTTCATTTTATTGAACATATAATGTTGTTGAGTCTAGACGTGAGCAACTGAAGCAACCCCAGATCATAACATTGCTTCCAGACGCTTGTACAGCGTTGCATGCATGATGGGTGCATCTCTTGATGCGCTTCCATTCTTACTCTGATGCACCCAATACTTTGGAATAGGATCAATCTCAACTCACATGAGTTTTTTTTTTTTTTCCAGAGTCCATTCTTTAAGTTCCACAGCAAAATAAAGCCTTTTTTGTGTGTGTGTGTGGTTTTCTAATGGACACTGTTTAACCCCTATCCGTGAGTTCTCATCACAATGTGTGCTCTCCCTCTCCTAAACACTAAAGTGTTTGAGTGATCTTCAATCATGGTCATTTTTTAGACAACGTTTACAGTATAAATTTGAGTTAGGGTTAAACTAATTGCTCTGTGGTGAAGCATATTATTCACTGCAGAAATTATCGAGTCAAAGTACTGTACTGGTTGATTAAAATCCCAATGGCGACTTAAATTTTTTTTTTTTTTTATTGAACAGGCATTATAAGCAATCGTACAATGTCAGACTGACCAAGTCTGATCAGACTGATCGAAGATTTGTATTATATTTGAATTTACATTAAGGCATTGTTAAAATATTGTTCCCAGTAATGACTGAATGTTGAGTTGACTAGGTACTCTTGACAGACAATGGTCCTAATGAGTTCTAGGAATGGACTTGGGATACTGTAATGATGAGCCAACTTCTTGAGTCAGGGTAAAACTATGACTTAAGTAGCCTGCATAAACGTAGGCGTATGATCTGTACTTCCATTCGGGAAGCAACTGTTAATTCCCAGCAGCGCTGATGTATTTTCCACTCTCTATGGAAGTTAACCTCAAACAGACCCAATGGAAAGGGAGATCAGGGAGCAGAGGTATTACGGAAACCCTACTATGATGGAAAAGAAATGGAGAAACAGGTAGAATATAGTCTACATCAGGTGATAAAAAGGTGAGGTTATTCATGATGGAAAGACATTACGTGCACTGCAGCATATGGTTATAGGGCGGGTGAAAAGTAACTAAAATGTCTAGTTACTTATTACATAGGAACATGAAACAGTCCAATGTAGGCACATACAGTATGGCGTTAACCAGTGTCCTCAAACGTCCAGGGACAATCTACTCAAGTTAGTCTCATATGATATTGCTGAGAAGCTCCTAAATCCAGTGTGCGAGTCTTTGTCCTGTACACCTCCTCTTTTAAATATCCCCCACAGGAGAAAAATCACACGGAGTGAGATCTGGACTTCTTGGAGGCCATTCATGAGATCCACGTGGTCCCAGCCAACATCCTGGAAAATGCTGGTCCAACCATGCACGCACAGTAAGAGCAAAATAGGGAGAAACTGTTTTCATCCTGACGCCATTAAATATTACCCAGTTAATTTTCACTTCCATCTGTGACTGACAGCCAAGAGTGCAACATAACATTGGCCATGCTCTCTGGGTGAGAAGGGATGGCACTAATTTCTCCATCCAATCTCTATCCAATCTTTGGGAACATACTGTAGTGCTTTCCTCCAAGGGTGTTACAACGGTCCGTGACACAGCCTATACAGTAGTTCAAAAACATGCATTTAGATCACTTCAAGTGTCTTGGTGAAAGTACCTTAGCCTTCACCCTTCCCATTCCGTAATTGTTTTGTGAGAGGCAAGAGCTGACTAGTGATTGAGAATTGATAGTTGATTAAAAAATGTGCGTAAATATTCAACTATTCTCTTTGATATCTCAAAGCCTGTCTTATTCAATTCAATTCAATTCCATTCAATTTTATTTCTATCAGCATAACAATGGAAACTAATCCCATGTCTTCTGATGAWGTTACCCAAGGGAAGCATGTATATTGAGAACAACAGAGGTCCTAAAACTGACCCTTGTGGCACCCCATATTTCACTGGCACTCATTAAGGTTCATTAAGGTTCAACATTCGGCTACTGTATATCACATTAAAAAGTAAGCACAGTTAAGAAACATAAATTATTGCTAAAACAGACGAGAATAATTGCCCATTGAGCTTTTCCAGGATAACATAGTTAGATGTGAATAGTTATAGCACCAGCGAAGGAATAGCAGGTGTCTCTGCTGATGAGGCTTGGTTGGTTTAGAGATGGACTGTGACCTTTGTTAAAGCGAATGCATGAAAGAATTAGGACAGACTAAAGTAAAACTCAAGTAGTTTCCAACATTTTCCATTGAGTTCATGGAACCTGGAAAATGTTGGTCTGATGTTGTGTCTCTCGAAATTTGAAGAATGATGTGTCCGCCTCATTTTTGCAGATGTCCTGTCCATCTCATTTTTAAGTTGAGTTTGTTTCAGCCATGACTTGGTTACACTTGTTTTTTTTTATTTTATTTTTTTACATTTTATCCATCATTACACTTGTTGTTTAATGTTCTGCAGCCTAATACGAGGTATTCATAGATCTTCAAAACAGCAACCTGCCCTCTTCAGTCACATTTTGTCTCAGTATTGTAGACATACGTGTTAATGTGTCAGTTGCCATGTGTAAGAAAAGCAAACACATCATTTTTTTGTGTGTGCATTGTAGTCTCATAGCAGTAGTCTTTATTGTATGTCCAACAGCTTTGCGATGGAGGTTTAGTTTTTCCTTGCCTTTTCGGGGGGTTTTCTCCTCATTTTCCACCTGTTACCATTAATGTGGCAAACATCTGGGCTGCTGCACTGTTTGGAAAATTCACAACACTGGCCAGTTAGGATACTAACATTTGCTCAGTATTGACTTTGCATATGTCTTACCGAGAAATTAATTTCAAAGAACTCTGACTGAAAGGGAAATAGTCAGTGTTTGACTTTCTCTCTCAGGGGCCACAAGTTTAAGTCAGGCTTTAATGAGAATGAGCTTCCAGTTAGTCTGTATATTCCATTTCCATTCGACATGTTTTGAAAACCTGTGTGAGATGAGACTCTACACAATATGTGACCTTCTGATTACCCGTTTAATCCTCGTTGGGTTGTCTGCCAGAGACTGCAGGCCAACAGTTCAAGGTTTGTCACAAAGATGACTGTCTGCCTCATGTCTACTTACGAAGGCGTTTTGTGTTAATACACGTGGATCAGCTCACAATGCCATATGGTAAGCGGTGGCACAAGTGAGCAATACAAATAGAGGGATGCTCCAGGTCCTTTTCCGTTTCGTGAACTCTCCAGCTTTGTCAGTGTCCTGCTAAATCATCCGCTCCCCATGCTCATAGCTGCGGCTTCACAGCTGTTTCAGTAAGGCACAGTAAATTCATCAGCTCTTGTGTGGTGAAGTCAGCCAACCATGATAAATGAAAAAGAGGAATGTTTACAATGGCGCAGGGACTGTTTGGACTAGCACTGTGTTCTTGTCAGCTTGCATGCTGCACACGAATGTAAGAATTATTAATACCGCCTTTCTATCAAAAGAGTTCTAAATTTATTACAAAAAACTGCTGAAAATCACAGAGAGATGGATTCAAATGTTACCCAGATCCAGCGCTTTTCTCATGGCTAATGCCCTCGCTGCTAGCAAATATAATCCGCACTCAGTCACTCATCGTCTATATGGCTTTATCCTTGATTTCAGGGTCGCGGGGCAGGGGTGGGTGGGTGTTGTGCTGGAGCCTATCCCAGGAGACTTAGGACACAAGGCGGGGTACACCCTGGACCAATCCATTGCAGGGCGCACACAAACACACAATCATTCACATTTGGGAACGCCAATTAGCCTAATCTGCAACAGTCACTGAACTGTGGGGAGGAGACATGAGCACCCGGAGGAGACCCACCAAGCACAGGGAGAACATGCAAACTCCATGCACACAGAGGCGGAATTCGAACCTGGCTGGGAATCGAACCCGGACCCTCGAGGTGCAAGGCGACAGTGGTAACCACTACACCACCGCCCAAATGTAATCCTACTGACTCAAAATTTTGAATAGGTAAAATATATATAATAAAAAAAACATATACTTTTGTCATTTACATCAGCTTTACTGTGTACCAATGTTTTATGGTGGATTATGTTTTACTTATGAATTCCTAAGAGAAACAGGACTAAAAATGGTCAAAATAAGAATAGCATAACAAGCCGGCAGCACGGTGGCTTAATGGTTAGCGTTGTCGCCTTGCACCACCAGGGACCATGTTCGGTTCCCGTCTCAGGTCTGTGTGCATGGAGTTTGCCTGTTCTTCCCATGCTTGGTGGGTTTCCTTTGGGTGCTCTGGTTTCCTCCCACAGTCCAAAGACATGCAGATTAAGGTGAATGGTGTTAGCCAATTTCCCGTAGTGGGTGTCTGAGTATGTGCCCTGCAATGGATTGGCATCTGTCGGTGTACCCCGGCAAGACTGGGGGTTGATTTTTTTTCTAAACCAGACCGCAGATACCGTGCCAAGTGTTCCTTGTCAACAGGCAAGTCAGGCAACTGCTTTGGGCCCCAGGCCAGCAGACGGCCCCTGAGGGCTGACAAACCTATTTATTATTTATAGTATAAGATAATGGTCGATGAATACTGGTAACTACACAAAGTTAGATCTTCATTTGGGCTGATATTACAAGGTGTCTGAGTGCCATATCAGGAGTAACTGAGGAACTGCAAAAGAAATCTCTTTTTATATCTTTTCCAACAAGAATTTGGTGTGTGGTGGCACAGCTGGAAGCATTGCCGCTTCACAGCCACAGGGTTGAGGATTAGATCCTGACCTAATTGACCCTTGTTATCTGACTAAAGACTTTATGCATGTTCCCAATATGTTCTTGTAGGTTTCCTGCAGATTCTCCAATATCCCTTTACCTCCCAAAAGCAGGGCAAGTGGATTGGTGGTCAAATTCTTCCTAGGGGCTAATGTGTGTGTATGCAGTGAGCTGAGGTGGACTGGCATCCCCTGCAGGGGGTATCCTTGCCTCATTCCAAGTGTTCCTGGGATAGGCAACGGACACCCTGCAACCTTGATTAGAATTACGTGGGGACTAATAGTGAATGCGTAAGAACAGATGATAGAACTGTATGTTTAGTGGTTTGCATTTTGAACAATGAGACGTTTGGTATTCCGAGGAGAATACCACATCCAGCATTCCAGCCTTGAAACACTTACAAAACATCCAGATAATAAATGCAGCTGCCAGTCTTTGGATGTAATAGTTTGCATCCCATCATTCCTGGTGAGACCTTGTGATATAAATCATTGCTGAACCCTACTGAATTTATTGATGAGCTATTGATTGACATTACATTTTGATTGACAACTCTTCCACCTAAAATCACCATAAGCCATCACTGGTCAGAGACCGGTTTGACCAGCCTTAACTACTGTAAGCCGACAGCATCAAACAAGCAAGAAGGGAATCTGGTTCTAAGACATCTGCTCACTTGAACCTCCTCGTTTCATGAGACATGCGAAGAAAAATGTCATTAACTTTGTTCTAAGCTTTGTTCTCGATAAGGAATGTTTGTGCTCATTATCATCTCATTGTCCTCCTGCTCCACACAGAGTAGGCGAGCTGATCAAAATTGTCAGGCATGTCCAGGCCACAGAGCCACCATCTGCATAGGTAAGGTTATCCCAAGGTCAGCGGTTACTTTGAAGGGCTCACTTAAAAGAATCTGGAATACTTCAGCAGCATGATGTCACTTTCATGAAAATAGGTTTGAACAGTCTGAGGTTAATGGCCAACATTAGTTACCTTTCCGTGCCTTAAGCTCGTTTCTCTACTCCCTAGGCCTAGTCTGTTTTTTTGGACCTGATTCCAGTTGTTCCTCTACTTCCTCTTTTCTCAGGCTTTGGAATTTGGATTGGGTTTTGGAATTTGGACCGTTTCACAGTAAGGCTTGTCCACTCTTCTAATCTGGGGAATGAATCATTTTGACGTTATTTCTCATTTTTGTCGAAAATGAATGAATTATCTGATTGGAATGAACCTGTTGCCTGAAGGGATTAAAGACGGAAGCTCATTGCCAATTATATTGTCTTAGATGGGTGTTACTCCAGAAAAGAATGTGTCTAGAATTTCGTTGAATCAGTATTAATTGTTGATATGTCGAATCGATAATTTGAACTTTAAGAAAAAAGAAAAAAGATTTGACTGCCTGTTTTCAATAGCACAGAAACCATGAAGATGTGTAGTCACCAAATCTATCAAATTCCCAGCAGCATGCCATCTTGTTGGAGCTTTCCAAATGCTTAAGCCAAATAAAAAACATACAGACTGACATGAGGTCAGAGATATAAAGTTTCGCAATCTGGTGATTCCTCCCGAAGACTTAGACAAGTCTGTGCTTTGAACATGACCTCCATTCCTCTTGTGGAAAATGATGGTTCAGACTAAAAGGAATGTGTTTATATGGAACTGTCAATCAAAGAGAGTCAGATATTAAGCAACATCTTTTAACACCTTGAATGCTGTGGCAAGGTCTGCGGCACAGTGCTCATTTACAGTCAGACAAAAGTCAGAAATCAGCAAATTTTAGGATGAGAAAAACCGATGAACAGTTGCGCTTCTGAGCTTGTACAGCAAGTGCGCTTTTACCGTGTTATATTTTTTAGGTAGTATATTTTAAAAAGCTTCCAAAGTTGTTGTGGAGGGAATTCAGAAAATACCTTTTTTTTAAAAAAATAAAATGTTTCATTGCTCCTTTAGGAAGAAATAAAGGCAATGAAAATCCACCACCAAGTACATTGATCACGTTGTGAGACTGAGTAAGATAAATGGCCGTTCCTCTGTTTTATGTAGTGCAGAAGTCCAGGGAGGCCGAGCAGCTGTTGTAAGCAGTTCTCGGCAACTGCTGAATTGTTCTCATGGCAGCCCATCAGTTCAAGGCGCAGTTTGCGCAGACGCTTTGGGCCTCGCGTGAGCTTTCCCTCTGTGTTTCCCCAATGTTTGCGGTTGCTTGTGCCAAAATGTGCAGATAGGCTAAAAGTGGCCTGTAGCTGATGATGTCCAGGACAGATAGGGGTATCTACTTTCATTAATACAACACTATTAGCCAAGGGTGTGAACTTCATGTTTGTTTTTGAGCCCCGAGTCCAAATCGAAGGTTATCTATAGCTTGCTAATTCGATCCAGCAGACCGTGGGACTATTTCTCATGCTGATTTTTGACTTTTGTCTGCCCCAGTCACTCGAAACAGATGTCCAAGGGATACGTCTAGCATTTCTGATTCAAGTTGGCCTTTGGTAGATGGTAAGGCTGATGACATTTTGTTTGCCTGTGAACATATCCTTTATTGGATTTATTGAGTGTCTCTCTTTCCAAAACACCTGCTGCATTTGGAATAAACGTGCAGATCATGGGAAGAGCTTGGGACTTTCAACCTTTTTTTTTTTTTTAGCTTGCTTAGACAGTGGGCGTAGGTTTGTCCTGAAAGTTCGTAGGAACACATGAAAGGGAGGTTACCCTGACCCTATATGAATCATTTTGAATAACAAACACTTTCAACAGTGAGAACAACGTATCCAATAGCACTGTTTCAACTTAATTTGAGTCATACTTTTAAAGTCAATGCATATGGTTAACCTTATAAACACTGCCTTGGCCAAAAAAAAAAGTCACACTCTCAGAAATTTAGGCATTAGCGATGATTATGGTGTGCAACGTGCATGTGTGAAAATGATTCCTAATACTCCCAGGACAACTCTTTTACATTTGAAGTCCTGGAATAAATCTGTGTCATCAGGGAGGAAAAAATGCATCGATGTGATACATAATGTTGCTGAGCCTTGACCTGACCAACTTAAGCAAACCTGGATCATAACACTGCCTCCAGAGTAGAGAGCAGGATCAATCTAAACTCATCAGACCACATCACCTTTTTCTATTGCTCCAAAGTCAAATCTTTATTCTCCCTAGGAAACTCAAGGCCACCTATTTTCTTATGGCCACCCAGCTGTTTAATCCCAATTCTGTAACTTGTTGTTGCATTATGTATGTAGAAATGCTCTTCCTTTACCTACAGTATTAAACATAGCTATGATTTCTGCTGTTGGTTTTTCATGATGTAACTTCACCAAGAGTTTAAATGATTCCCATTTATGAGCTTTTTGCAACCACATTCCTTCCATCAAGTTGATGTTTCAGCGCTATCTTTCCATATTTCAATATCTGTTAATCTGTTGGAGGGGTCCTTCACCCTGGAAACATGGAAAAATCTTGTTCGGAAATATTGTGTTGTGGAATGCCTTCCTAGAAAATATGGCCGTCATTCAAATAGTGAAAGGGAACAAAACTTTGGCGGCATGGTGGCACAGTGGTTCTGGGCCAAGGGTTTGTGTCCTGCCTCAGGTCTGTATGCATGGAGTTTGCATGTTCTCCCAGTGCTTGGTGGATTTCCTCCGGGTACACCAGTTTTCTTCCCACAGTCCAAAGACATTTGGGCAGGTAAAGGTTAACTGCCATTTCCAAATTAACCATAGTGTTTGTGTGTGCTAAGGTGGCTTGGGAGCTTGTCCAGGGTGTACCCCACCTCATGACCATCAAGTCTACTGGGATAGGTTCTGCCGGCGACCCCGTACAGGATAAGCAGTATGGACAATGAATGAATGAATGAACTAAATCTGGAACAGGATGTCCAAAATGCAAGTATGGATGTGGCGATCTGTTTTCCATAAACGTCTTTTGATATTCTTATCCAGATGTCTTAGGATATTCTGTAGCAGTTTTGAATAATGACTACATGGGTATCTCCTCAAAAACACATTTACTGACTGACTACACTACCTTTTCCAAACACTGTATCATTGAACACACTGTTATTGTATAGTCAAAAACACGGCATCAAAAAGAAAAAAAAAACACAAAAAATCTGTACAGTTTGAATCCTTTGAAATCCACCCTGAAAGTGTCAATAATTGAAAATCAATCAAATGCATTTTCTGTTAACCCTATCAAATTTTCTAATTTCTATAAAAGTTTCTTATATAAATATTAATAATAATATTGTAATTATTATAATGCAAAAACATCTAGAAACCACCTTAAAGTCACAGCTGATCATAACGTTGTTTGGGTTCAAAGTTTTCTGTTGTGTCTCTATGAGCCCTGCAATAGCTACATACAACTGGAAGCTACATTTGATAAAAAAACAGACAAACAAACAAACAAACAAACAAACAAACAAACAAAAAGCTTATAGGCACAATACTAATAACTTTATACTGTATGATTCAATTTAATACGAAGTTAGGATTGAATCTTTCAGTAAGGGGAACACATCTGCAATGTTTCCTCGTAACACTTTAACAGTTTCCGAATCACTTGCTAAAACTATCCGTAACATAAACAATTCATAACATTTTTTTGCTTTGTTGATGGGGTTATGACTAAACCATCTTCCAACCAACAAGATTCAAATTAGTACTGTAGTTACAGTACATTCATAGTGAAACTCATTGGGGCATGCTGCTACTGTACCTTTCTTACCCAAATTAGTGGTACAAAGCCAGTGAATAAAATCTGATAATAAGGAATGCTGGTAAAAAAAGAAATCATCCAGCAATGCACCATAAAAATTCATGGTGTGACATTATATTTCTCTGTGCACATTATAAATACTGAGGCGTGTCACACTTCTCATTTTATTCTCAGCCGTCTTGTTTTCTTTGGACAGCTTTCTCCCTTGTATAGTCTTCCCAAGACAAAGCAATCATTTTAACCGAGCAAATGACTTGAAACTGAAACATTTTTCTATTGCATTTACCTCGGCAGATTTCTAAAACGGCAACACTTTCTTAATGCACAATCATTCAAATTTAGCACAATACAGTATATATAACCTATGGACAGAGATATATAAGCAATATATATCTCTAAAATACTTCACACAAACGCAAACTAATGCATTAATAATCTACAGGAATGTAGTCAGTTGTATGTATGGCTAAAAAAAAAAAAAAAAATCAACACCACATGAATGATAAAAAATAATGTAAGTGTACTGTAGATTCCATAGGTTGTGTTAGATACTACTAGAATCAGCTTGAAACCTCCAGACTACCTCTAATTAAACATTGTAATTAATCAGTCAGTCATTAAATAGGTCTCAAAAAAGGCAGAATGGGGTAATAAATATACACAAATCTAAAGCAGGCGGATTTAATAGCTTTGTTCGCCACGTTCTCTTTATTCTCCACCTAGCTACCTACTATATAAAGTAACCCATTAACGCCTGTCATCATCAGCCCTGAAGCTGTGGGCAGAGTGAATTCACAATGTGGTCATCCTTTAGAAGTGTGCTGAGAGATTACAGCAGAGCAAGCCTCCTCCTTTCAACCAGAGCTTGTGTTTTAGTTAGCTAGCTACTTACACTGTTTGGGCACAGCTTTGAATCTGTATTGACTTGCCACTCAGAGCTGTCAGGTTAATCCGTGTTGTGGAGACGGGCACAGCGTATTACAAAGTTTTCTTTCATGAGTAGCTTGAAATAGCATTTATAACACACAGGAGGAAATTCCAATGAAAGTGTTTAATAATCACTTTAGATGATGTCATGA
>QMIH01000105.1:283270-325102 GCA_003987875.1 Clarias batrachus
ATATATATATATATAATTTTTTGACCATGCCATTATTTACTTACCAACAAAATGAAAAAAAAAAAACAAACAAAAAAACCCATCCATGATTGAATACTGTATCTTGTAAATCCATCGTTAGCAGCAATGACTTGAAGGAATCGTTTCCTTTATGACTTTATCAGTCTCTCACATTGCTGTGGAGGAATTTTGGTCCATTCTTCTTTACATCATTGCTTCAGTTCATTGAGGGTTTGGGGCATTTGTTTATCCACAGCTCTCTTAAGGTCTGGCCACAGCATTTCATTCGGGTTCAGGACACTTTTCAGCCATTCTGATGTAGATGGGTATGAGGTGTTTGTGCTGAAACGGTTTTCCCCAAACATGGTACATTAAGCATTAAGGCCAAACAACTCCACTTTGCTCTTACCTGTCCTGTCCATAGGACATCTGAAAGCCTTTGTGATTTGTTCAGATGCAGTCTTCAGAACCCCAGTCACAACCTCGGTGGTTCCATATTCTTTTTAGACAGAACAGGTTTCTACTGGCAGCCCTTCCAAACAAACCTAGGTGTTCAGGGCTCTTTTAATTGTGCTGTCAACAACGGGGTACATTTACTTTATTACACTTTTTGAAAAAAAAATGTACTTCTATGAGTAGTTTTACCGCACCATACTTTAAAAATTTTACTTTTGGAGAAATGCTACTCTTACTCCGCTACATTCGGCTACACTAGACTTGTTACTTTTCTAACCATTTATTCGATACTTTAGATATTCTTTGTGTTTGCCAGAGAAATGCAGCTGGTGGATCTACCACGTGACTGTGTGTCACCAATCAGATGTAGCAACAATAATCACATGACTCCGTTTGACCAGTCGGCCGCAATACAATAACCGCATGGAGTCAAATGACCACACACTAGGGGGTGGGTGGGGAGAGGGTCGTCTTTAGCAGTAGTAGACAGTGAAGCAAACATGTCGTGGTTAGTTTAGCTGCCTTATTTAATGTTGCAATCTTAACATATATAATTAGCAAATAAATTAGAGGCTAGAAAATATATCATTTTCTTACATTTGTTCTGCTGTACACAGTTTATGGATAAGTGAGTCCACTTGTACACATGCTCTAATGTTATTTTCTGCTGAGTCATGAATATACAGCGTATCTTACACTGGAAATAGTCTACACTATTCAAACATACATATGTTACCTACTGTAGGTATTTATTTCAAAAGCTTTACATTGTGAAAAAAGGAAGATTAGGACATTTGTGTTCCTTATTCCTTAATTTGCTATTTTGTAAAGATATTTAGTTTTATTCATTTATTTTATTATTTGGAAATGTCGCAATTTGTACATTATTTTATCATTTTGTCTGACTGCTTACATAACTTCTAAAAAGAATTAATTGAACATTATGATGAAACAGTTACTCAATACGTAAGTAGTCTTTTCAATGAATACTTTTTTACTCTTACTTGAGTAAAGTTTTTGGCTACTCTACACACCTCTGGCTGTCAAGGACTTTAACATTTAACACTCCAAGTGAGGCCTGTAGGGTCTGAAATGTAGCTCTTGGGGTTGTTGTATTTCTCTGAGCATTGCACAGTCTGACCTTGGGATGAATGTGCTGGGACGTCTACTCCTGGGAAGATTGGCAACTGTCTTGAATGTTTTCCACTTGCGAATAATCTTTTTCACTGTAGAACTTTGAACTCCAAATTGTTTGGAAATGGTTTTATAACCCTTTCCAGATTGATGTCTAGCAACAATTGCTTCTCAGAGACCATTGCTTATTTGGCATTGTGTTAACACACACCGGAACGATCCAGACCAGCAAACTGCCAAAACTTCTGCTTTTATCGAGGTCTGCACATCTACTGATGTTAATTAATAAATCAAGGACTGATGATAAGGAGCACCTAGCTACAACTTACCCTTTTAAATCCTCTGGAAGCAGGAAGGGGGTAATTAGTATTGCCAGAATGTTTTTATTTTTGGGGTTCATTTTTGTTAAATAAATAATTGCACAGTGAAAAAGTTATATGTTGTTCATCTGAGATTGTATGGGATAAAGGATTTCTCCTCCCTTTAGACTAAACTATAGTAAGTCCTTTTCTCTCATCAAACATATGCAAACCATCTGAAAGTGTTTAATCAAGATAAAGTCTCGTAAAAATGTCCTCTTCCAAGCTTCGCACAATACATTCTGCTACACATCACTGCATACCCACAATCTGCAGATTGTCACCCAGAAAACGCTGGATTTCTTATAGAGTCTGTTTCCTTTCAGGCTTCTTCCTCATGTTGTCTGCGAGTTTTTCCTTGCTACTGTCATCTCTGGCTTGGTCATCAAGGATCCAACCCTAAATCTATATCCAGAGTTCTGTAAAGTTGCTTTGCGACAATGTCCATTGTTAAAAGCGCTATATAAAAAAGTGAAATTGAATATGTCACTGGTTTAACACCACTGTAAAATCACATAATGATGAATGATAAGCTGGAGTTTTCCTGGCAGTGTGTTACGGTAATGATAGTTTTCGATCCAATAATTCCATCAGGGATTGATTTTAGTGGCAAAAATTTCCAACTTGAACATACAGCACACTGGAATTGGAAAGAAGCTGAAGATGAGAGAACGCTAATTTTTGAAAAACTGTTGATGTAAAAGGATTTTATGATGTAACGGTTAGGGTCGTTAGAAATATTATTCTTTTAGACCCAATATAATAAAATACATAGACTGATAATTGGGAAAATATGCAGTGTTACTGTTAGGTTGCCATGGGAACTTGCTGGTATTTATATAAAGTATATCTGACTTGAAAGTTAACTTTGAACTTGTCAAATAAAAAAGGAACTTGTGTTTGAAATTTCAGCCCATACCCATGGGCCCTAAATCATTCAAAGAAAACAGAGCAGACAGAACAAATTAAACATGAATTTTCTGCAATACTCACGTGAGTATTAGTAGCACAGCCACAAGAAAGTCATTAAAATCTCTCTCTCTTTTTTTTTTTTCAGGAATGAAGGTTTTAGCTTTCACTAGCCTGTTAAACACCATGAAATGCGTGTGCTTGTTTTTACCTGTCAATTACTGAAAACTGAGTGTGAAAAATCTCAGCTACAAGTTGTTTTGTTGAGTAAAGGTCAGTTTTTATTTGCTATAAATGTTAAATTAGGCTTTCAATTAGTGTCATGTACTAGGAGTCATGAGACCAAAAAAAAAAAAAAAAACATTTTCAGGAGCAGGACGTTTTACCGTAATAAGGGTGGTCACCTAGCAGGACAAACAGAGACAGCACATTTCCAGTAAGAATCAGTAAGGCTGATCAAAGTAGTCTTATTGTTATGATTTCATTTTCTACTGATGGCTTCATCAGTCTGAATTCACAGATGTGGGGGGAAAAAAATAGTAGCACTTGTCCTATGCAAAACCCAAAATCTAAATGTGCTTCTTTCAAAACAAAGACAATAAACTGGCCAAGTCCTACTGGCTAGTCCCATGGATACGTTTCAAGGCTGTCAGTTGTCTAAAGCTTGTCCCTGTTATCCCGTGACTAGCTCTGACGCTGTAGTGCTCTGCCTCATTTGCTCCTGGTGAGTAAATGAGGAATGTCTGGTCCTTTCAGGAGAGCACTGCGCTAACGCTGCGCTAGCCGCGAACTGTAGGACTGGTGATTGGTGAAGGAGACTTGGAAAACTGTGCAACAGACTGGGCTCAGACAGATGAATATAATCTGTCCATCAGCTCTCCATTCACAACTGCTGCTCCTTCTGGAATCTTCCAGATCAGATCTGACTGTTGCAACGTGGCCAAGCAAACAATACAGATGGATGGGAAAAGATCAGACAGATATAGCAGGAGTGGACAGCAGTTGTCCTGAAGGGCCAAAAACTATAATTATAAGGAATATTTGATTTGGCTGATGTACTAAAACTTGTGCTTTTACTATATATGACTATATCAGGGCACTACAGAACTGTGCTCCAAAAGGACACGTCCTAGCAAAAACCTCAAATCAAATCTGCTGGAACATGTGCTCCTTGTGTCCCTTTTCATCCCTACTTCAATAAGGTATACAATGGACATTTTAGGATATGTTGGGCATGAGTTATACAAAACAAACACCGGACTGGATAGGCTACCCTGGATATAAAGGAGTGTGTGATTGTGTGTGTACATTGGGCACTCCAGTGGCTTGGTATTTTATCCAGGGTATAATCCCATCTCATGTCCAGTCTCTGGATTTAATATGACCTAGAATAGTTAAAAGTGGTTATCCAACATAAAGTGTTTTTTTCCCCCCTTTCTTATATATCATATTCTTTCATTCATTCATCTTTAACAGCTTACAGATTTTTTCATTAATTTCAATTTTGGGAAATAAAACCATCTAGATTAATTAAGAAATATTGCAGGCATCTACTGTACAAACAAAAATACCTGCAGGAGAAGGAATAGGATATGTCAGTAGGATTGATAAATGCCATCCTGTTATTGGACGTGACACGTCCAGCTCAAGGGTTATAATCAAAATTAGCACTGACCCTGCTTCCTACTCGCTTTTCAAGCCATGACCAACAGTGAAAAAAGATCTTAAGAAAAGTGTAATAATTAACACACAAAAAGATCTTAGTAAGTTTAGTGTTCTAAGATGTACTGTATTATTCTTCTAAAAATGTTAGTAGATTTAAAGGTGACATTATAGTTTTTAACAATTTACCTTTTACTGCCGCAACACTACCACTACCACCAGGTGAATTAGATAACACCGATCATTACTTCTATACCAGTAACATGGTGACAGATTCAAGGCCACACAACGTTCATACTGTATATGCCTGGGGGACAAAAGGCCAGCTCGTCTTGTCCAATCCCTAAAAAAAAATCAACATAGCACCATAAAGCCTGCAACATTATAGAAAGGTTTCAGAACAGCCAATGCATCACAGCCAAAATCTTGCTCATATGGGGCTTAGCAGGGAAAGAGTTCAAGAGTCGTTGATCTGGCCTGTCAATTCCCCAGATCTGAATCTAACCAAGAGCCCATGGCAGGATGTCTAATCAATGGAGGAAGCCCCTGCAAGCCACAGCACTTAAACGATGCTCTGCTAACTTCCCAGTACCACACACCAAATGACACAAGATGACACAAGGGTGTTGCGCTTTAATGTTATGGCTGTTCAGTATAGGTCTCAGAGGTCTTCAAGATGTGCTTGTCAGCTAAAATATCAATCACCAGATCAAGCATTCCGGCAGAAATGGTTATGCTTTCCTGCAGAAGTTGTTATTTCTGAAAATTGTGAAATCACTCTGTTTCTTCTTAGCTTTAATGGCAAATGAGCTACTGCCCTTTGCCCCTTTGTGGAAATGCAGGGACTTTCCTATATATGGCTGGATAATAAAATAGATAGCCCTCAATGTTAACCTGTTGAAATGAGTTAAAACACAACTGATACTTTATGCAGCTACATATATCTCCTGGCCCTTCTACTTTTAAGAGCTAACAAAGGCTATGTTTGTAGTATTAGCGAGCTAGCTGGCTAATGTTAACAGTGCTAGCTAATGAAGAAAGGTAGTAGCCTCTTCATTTTTTTAATGCAGATAAGATGCAGTCCAGTATTTGGACTCTTTTTCTCTCAAAGAAAATATTCTTAAAAATTCTTTTCTTAACAATATTCCTTAAAAAGTATGTACTGTAAAGTAGCTTTGACCTATTATGATATAACAATGCAAGATAAACAAGCCAAGTTACAGTACAACCATCCAGCCTAGTACACCAGTTCAGTTGCCTTAATTTTCCCCCACGAATTCCCTGGTACATTCTGATTATAGTAAGTCCCCTACATACGAACATTCAAGTTACAAACTTTCAAAGATGCGAAGATACGTTCACGCATGTTCAATCGCAAAAGTTAGATCACATGTCCAGTATACATTGTCATGTGCGTGCAGCGTGCATCCTGTGCAATTGCAGTACAAGCACAGGATGTCCCGAAGTAAGCATAAAAGCAGCAGCGATGAAGATCTAAAGAACAATAAAGTGTAATATACTGTGTATAACTGACTGTGTTATATGCTGGTACCTAGACAGTGTTTGTTGGACTTATGAATAAATTGGACCAAAGAGTTTTTGGAACGGAACTTCTTTGTATATAGGGGACTTATTGTATTCCTTAAAATGACTAGCCTGATGAGTAATCCTGCTTTGGCATGCAATACAAGCTACTGGTTTCAAGTTCATCAGGTTAACTTGATTTTTTAAAAAAAGCAGTGAAATAGAGCTCCTGAACTGGAGACTGAGTCATGGACAGTGGGAATCGATCCACACTTGAGCCTCAGTCTTGAGCAAATTCAGCACTGAACTGTCCCTTGTTGGAAAAAAGCAATTCGATATGAAATGGTTAGCACACACATACAAGACTTTGGGGACAGCTGTCAGATTATTTCTATTATAAATAAACAACATCCTATGGGTCTTTATTTTCTCGGGGTATGGGAGTATAAAGAGAGTTTTGTGTTCAGTTCTACAGCCAACAACACAGAGTTCACTGTGCTTTGATGTTGACCGTGACATGTTGCTGGTTTCTACAGTCTACTGTATGAAATTAAAAGGCAGACTCATGGGGGATGCTGAGCTGGTGGAGGGCCTATTCAAATAACTCCTTTACATTTTTTTCTCTCGTAGTCTTTTTTTTTACACACACACACACACACGCACGCACGCACGCACGCACACGCGCACGCACGCACGCACACGCACACGCACGCACACACACACACAAGCACACACACACACACACACTATTAGCAATTTGGAAATGATAGTTGTTGGAGGAAAACAGAGTACCCGGAGGATAATCACAGGGAGAACATGCAAACTCCATGCACACAGACTCCTTGCACAGATGCAAACTCCATGCACACAGTAAACCTGTCATATTTACAGAATTTTTCTTTTTCCAGTGATGTGTAAGCAGACGAGGATTAATGCACAAGAAGGTATAGGCTGCTGCCTGGGAGCCGAATGTGTGCAAGGGTCCTGGATTGACTAGACGTTTTACTATGATTTAAATGACCTTCACTATTGGATAATGAGAAACATTGCGTAAAATTAAGCAGGTGATTGCGTATCTGTGGCCAGGTTTATAAGGTCAATTTAGCTTTGATACAATACATCACTGCTGGGTTATTCTCTGTAACTGGACAGCATAGTAACGATGTGATGTGATGTGATGTGATGTGATGTGATGTGATGTGATGTGATGTGATGTGATGTGATGTGATGTGATGTGATGTGATGTGATGTGATGTGATGTACGATACAATACGATACGATAACCAAAGTGTACTTTAAAACCACCTCACTCAGATAAGGATTCGGAGACAGCGTGAGCGCCTTTGGTCTGTAAAATATTTTCAGCTACTGTATTACACACGGCACTAAATTAGAATGTAAGCAAGAAACACCTTAGATTGTTCAGTCATTGGAGGGAAACTGATTCTTGTTATTTAGCAGAAATACCAGCTTTGAATCCAGATACATTGATAAGGATGCCCCAACCCTTTTTTTTTTTTCACCACTAATTTTTTGTCAAAAAATGAAAGGCAGAATAAACTATCGGATACTTTTCAGGCTTTCCACTAGCATATAGTGAGCATGTGTCAGTGACAAAATACAATTCTAGCCTTACAGTGAGCAATGCTCAAACGTCTTATAACCTCTTATCTTATTATGGTTTTTAGCATCTTGCCAATTCTTTTTCTCCAGCGGGAAAAAAAAAATCAACTTGGAAAAAAAAAAAAAAAAATTCAAAACATAAATCAATAGAATGTAGAGTAACAGCAACAAGAAAGATAAGGATGTTTTTTAGAGTAATACATGAAATGCATGAAAAAAATTATTATTTTTTTCACGATGCTAAAATCAATAAATTATCAGTGACCGCAAAATGAGATAACTCAATTTTTGCTTTTATGAGAAAAACGAGGTTTTCAAAAGCGGCAAGAGGTGTTGCAAAATGATCAAATTGTTTTCTCTATTTTCTTTGAGTCACAAGGGTGCTGAAAAGTCAAAATGCCAAAATATTTAGCCAGAATTGTTTGAGTTATATAAATGTGAGTTTTGTGTGAACTCCATCTCCCACAGTTTTGTTCACGATGGATAAATCAGCGTGCAGTGGTTATTTCAGTATGCACATTAATATCAATGTGTTGATTGAGTTTTAATAAAAAAAAAAAAAAAAAAACACAGCATCATCAGCCTCCTCCTCTGGCAGTTCGGCACATGTGGACAGCTTCCTATCATAGAATATACCACATACTGTACGCATAATGTCTGTGCATTGAATGAATGATTGTCTGTTTGACATTTAAGCAATAGTGAACAAAGCGAATGCATCGACACACAGAGACCGCGCATCTCATGCAGACTCATCACTTATAGGACGGTACTGTAAGCCACTCATACCTGTAGTTTATTAGACCTAGAGTGATTGCAATGGCAGTAACACAGTCTAACCATTTAACATTCTCCAAAAACCCTGTGAACACATTTAAACACCTGATGTGTTGAACAGGAGGAATTTTTACTTTGGTCAGAAAGAGAAGCAAGGTGATTGGTTTGTCACAACGCAGCTCAAACTATGTGCTTTCTTTGCTGAAAACATGGAAGCTTCTAAATGAAGTGTGTATAGTGGTTTTCATATTAATTTTTTTTTTTTTTTAGACTGTACATGTTTGCAAAAAATGAGTCCAAAAATGGAAATGATAAAAGTCTGTATCTAGTGTTTTTCTGTGTTATTGTGTTATTGTAGTCCATAATGTATAAATAAGTTTTTGTTTTTCTAGTGGTATAATCTTTTTTTTTTTGCAGTCGGTGGCCTCCAGATTATAGTGGGTGGGTGGCCTGTCCTCCATAGTGCAGACTTGGCCCAGGTGCATAAAGCGTGCTATAGGAACAGAGAGAATTTACTGACTGACATGAAACAGACATCGAATCTGACACACGAGATTCGGCTAACACGAATGTATGAAAATGATTGAGGACATAGCAACTGAGATTTCTCGCTTCCTCGCGGATAGAGAGAGTGTTTTGTTCTTACTTCTTTGCTTACCCGGTATTTACCGTCTCCTTAGGTTTTCGTGTGTTCTCGTAACCCCTTTGTCTAAACTGACAGGTGATGGCTGTGAGGGAGGCAAAATATTTCTTTCAGTTACCATGAGACGCTTGTGATGTCAGCTTCATGAAGAGGATGTGCTTCGAGAGTGACACGACTCTAAAATTAAAACCAATAATCCCTTCTCAGTCCAAGCCGTCATGCAGGTGTTGATATCCTGCTTTGCTGACAGCACGAAGGAATGGAGCGCCGTTAGCTCAACTCCTTGGTATGGAAATGTTCCAATATGAGAACAGCCTTCCATCTTCCACAAAGAACTTCCTAAGCAGAGGAGTCCGTAGTAAATGAGAAATCGGCTGTACATTCGGCCATACACATTCATCGGCTGTGCTCTCCCAGGACTGTGTAATACGTATAACAGCTTAACTTTGTTTTTTGGACCGATGCCTTTGTATCACACACACACACACACGCACATCTGCACTATACAGTATGTTACCAACCATGCACCCTGAGAGAGAGAGAGAGAGAGAGAGAGAGCACATGGTAATGCGCTCATGCTTGCTGCTTGTAGGGCTGTCAGAGCAGGCCCAGGGGTTAGGCTCTGTGTGCATTAATGTGTGTGTGTGCGCGAGTGTGTTTGTGTGCATGCACGTGTGTGTAACTACCCATGAAACATATCACTGAGGTGAGAAATGCTCTCCCATGCTCTCATGAAAATGATCGCACTAATGATAACCCACCCTGCGCTATGACATCGAAAAAGAAAAAGGCTCATCTTTTTTTTTTTTTTGGTTTCAAGTGCTCTCCAAAATGATTGAAGTGTCACTGCCAAAAAATTCAAAGCACTGGATTTGTCTTCCATCGCTCTGAAGTAAGGGTTGAAATTAGGTGGAATGAACTCTTGGACTCGGAGACCGAATAGGTCCGGGAAAAAAAAAAAAAAAGAAAAAAGAAAAAAAAAAAGAAAAAAAAGAGAGAGAGATCCGAAATTCACAGATGTGGGTAATGATCGGAATGCTTTGATTATGCTGAATATAATTGGTTCTTACTGCAGAACAGCAATTCTTTTTAGTTTTGTGTAAATTATAAAGCGCAAAAGAGTGAAGCAACACCCCATAAGATGATCTCATTTTTGGTACAGATGAGACAAAATTGTCTTGATCTTTTGTCCTTCCATCATAATGGCTTTGTTTCTCCAAATGATCGAAATTCTGTCATTCCCATCACATCTGCTGATCCCATTCAGCACTCCTCTGTCTCCTACCTATTTATGAAAAAGTCAGGACTGTTCGCGCTTCTTAATCCCCCAGGCTTTCATTGTTCCTGGGAAGTGCACTGTCACCATAGAAATCGCCAAAGAGAAACAGCAAAACAAAACAAGAACGGCATTATGATAACCGAAGGGGGAGGGCAGGAAAAAAGTGCATGGAAATTTTTTTTTTTTAAAAAAAGAAGAAAGGGAAAGAAACAATTGTTAAAATCTCCAAAAGTCAAAGAACTTGTAAGCGGGAATAATAATAATAATAATAATAATAATAAAAAATCTAAGGGAAGAAAAGAAAGTGTCGGCATGGAGCATGTGACGCATTGGCGGAGTGGACATTGCCTGCTAAAGCGAATGGGCCTCGTGGGCTCTTTATATCTGACGCTCGACTACAATTTGGAGCGCAAACAGAGTGATCGCACATTTCGAACCTGTGCCAGGACTGACAGGCTGGTTGAGGAACGGCGTAGGAGTGGATTGAAGGTCACCATCTACCCAGATGAGCTCCAGTGATACTTGACGTCTTTGTAGCCCATGCAGGGGGCCAAATGGAGCCAGGGTTTAATTGCTGTAATGCTTTCTTTTCCACTTCTGATATCTGATCCACCTCTTATACTGACCATTAAACTGAGAAGTAAACATTTGGAAATTTTTCCATTTCCAATAAATTGTGGCTGTAGAATCGAACTAATCGACACCAGAAAAAAAACAGGGAAAAAAAGCTTCAGTAAACCCCCCCAGAAAAGCTATATTTACTTTTGTGACATCCCATATCTGTTGAACTGTTATCGAACGTTGTGCACTTAATGTGTATAGAGCCTTACATAACAAATGTACAGTGTTTTATGTCGGTCTGCACTTTTGATAGCCACAAGCAGCCGGAAACAAATTCCTTGTGCGTGTAAACATACTTGGTGAATAAAACCCAATTCTGACTCTAATCTAAATGCACATCAGTCTGGGACAGAGGTTGTCGAACACAAGCAGCTCTTGCACTGGGGTAAGAAAACATAAGTTCGACAGTACTGTATATTCTCCATATTTTACAACCATAGTTGTTTTTCAGCTGTGCTATTGAGAGATGCCCAGTGTGTCTCCCGATCAAAGAGGGTTCCGAAATAAATCCCCTTTTTCTCATAGGCCTCATTTTTTTTTGAGACCTATAAGAAGTCTTTTTTTCTCAAGCCCCTTTCATTTAGCCTGTTCGAGGAGGGCATAATTGTGGCTTCTTAAGCCCCACGATTCTGTGTCAAAGGCACCGAGATCAAAACAGGGAGCTCATCGGTGCTGCTCCTGTGGCAGTGGAGCCAGTCACACAGGTGTAATGAGATCTGAGTTAAAAGGAAAGCTGGAATCTCATTCATTTTTGAGATGTGTAATTTGACTGAAAAGAAGACCTATTATGTAAAATTCACTTTTTAGTTATTTTTAGTCAGTCAGATTCGGGTCCCCGGTGTATGTACTGTACAAACGAAAAATGTGAGATGAGAACATTCCATGATTTTCCTTTTTTCCATTTTTGTATTAGATGGAGAATAGTGATTAGACTCCCCACCCCCTCCTACTGTAACCTCATAGAAGAGGAGCCTCTTGTTGCTTCTTGCTCTTGTTCCTATTGGGCGTGGCTCATCAGTAGCTCATTTATATAGACACTGAAACAGCACGTACTTGTAGGAGGAGTGATATGAAATCAATTTTAAAACAGCATTATCTGCGGAATTATTCAGCTGGTGCATTAACACACACCTTGCAGGACATCTAAGGGTTATGCTAACTTTTTTTAAAAAAATAGTAAGATTCAGCTCATAGGAACTCTCCCTTCAAGGTGACAACTACAACCAGAGAGGTTGAAGACAATCATGTGCTTTCGCCATGACACTTACAAAGGAAAGCCCTATCCTCCCCTTGGTTTGATTGGCTAGGGTCACTATGCTTTGTGTAAGTGTGTGGATATGCCACCCACATTCATCCCCCCTCCACCACCCTGAGAAGAATGGCTCTCTACTCTCCATCACCTGGAAATCCAACTCATACTCATCGCATGATAGAGCAAATGCGTTTCTGTTGTATGACTTGGGAACAAAATATGTGAATGCAGTGACATGCAGGGTATTTCTGATGCCTATGGTATACACCACAATATAATATATGGTCCTACATGGGATATGTCACTCACTCACTCATTGTCTATACTGTTTTGAACCTGTATTCCGGGTCACGGCGGGCCTGGAGCCTATCCCAGGAGGCTGAGGGCATGAGACGGGATAAACCCTAGACAGGGTGCCAAGCCATCGCAGGGCACACACACATATACACTCACTCACACACTCATTTCACAAGCTACAGGCAATTTGAGAACGCCAATCAGCATAATCTGCATGGGATTTTGACCAATATCTAAAGATGAAGCATATCTTCATTACAAATGGAACGATAGAGTTAAATTACAATGCCATGGGATGTGAGTAGTGCAGTGCAGTGCAGCGAGTAGTTTTGCTGCCTCATAGCTCACAGTTCTCCAGTTTGAGCTGAAAACACGCCAGTACAGAAACTGGGTAAGTCCGAAGATCTGAATGTACCCTGTGTATATGAGCGTATGTAGCATTCCATTCAGAATGTATTCTGCAACACTGACCAGATTTAGATTTTTTTTGGGTTTTTCTGCGTGCATGTTGCCACTCTATAAGAGAAACAGCGTGAGAGAACATAGTTTCCAAGCCTGACGTTTTTTCCCCCCCCCCTTATGTTCTGTATTGAGCTTTAAAACAGAGATGGGTGTGAAGTTTGTACTGTAGTTAATCGTAACATATAGTAATATACATTAAATACTACAGCCGAGGAATCCCTGTAGTGTACGTTTGTAATGAAAACCGCAGCAATAACTCTTCAAATGGAGAAATGCTGGTCGGTTAAACACCGGGCCGGTGTTAAAAGCATGGCTGCACTTTATTGCAAGTGAGCTTTCAAAAGGGATTAGCTGGTGGCTGAACTTGTGGTGAACAAAAAAAAAAAAAAAAAACCCACAACTATAACAACGCCATATCACTTTTTTTTTTTCTCCTTAAAACCATCAGTGGAAATAATGCTGTCCCATATGTTAAAGCGATTTCAGGGCAAAAAATAGTTTCATAATATTTCTGCCAAGCATGGAAAACAGGTGTGTTAGCAGCTTGGATTCATAAGCTGGAGTCTTGACTGTCAGAGTATGAGAGTAGTCTAGCACTTTCTGTGGTCTGTAGCCTCTGTGGGGAACATAAAGTTGAAGCAAGCGGACTTAAGAAAAGACTTGTTCGCTCTCTCTCTCTCTCTCTCTCGCTCTCATTTAGCCCGTGTTCAAAATATGGATTTATAGCAATCTGCATTATAATGGAGCAGCTGGGGCTTCCTGTAAAATTCAAGCAAAGGCCTTGCCTTTTCATTTCCCTGAATTTCATATAGAAAGAGGCCAAGATTATGCACGGATATGTATGGCATTGTAACAGAGGGGAGAAATCATACTGTAGTTAAAAGACTTAAGGGCTTTAGAATGGAGGTCAGCTCCTATAGTGCTTGGCTGCTCTGACACAACACACTACATGTTGTGGTATCTAAACCATCACTGCCACATGGTTTCTCGAGCGTTTGCCTCTCCCCAGCGTTTTATGGTTTCTCAATCAAACACCTAATCGTACACTATAAGCAATTTGGACACCAAACAGGCTACAATGCATATGTAATGTTTGGACTGTTAAGGAAACCAGAGTTAATTCGAACCCCCCAAAACCCGACAATGCCATTCACCCAGTCTCTCCTCCCTTCCTCCATATTTCTTTTTTTTTCCCCTTTCATATCCTGCATGAGATGTGCTAATTGAATAGAAGGTACAAGCATAAAAGAGACAAACAAGGTTGTCTCCTTGGCACAAAGTACAGTAACGGTTTGTCTTTTTGCTCCAGTGTTTATATGGTGATTAAAAACAAGCAGTTTCCATTGCGATAAAAATAGGCTCTATGGACCCATGTTCTAGGTTTCTCCACATACAGTACATAGGGGTGTGTGTGGGCGTGTGTGCGCCGCTCCACCCGTGCTCAATGATAACCCCCAAAAGTATCAAATGGATCTCACAGGAGTCAGGCCTTCATGCTGCTTAGCACTCCATTACTAGCAATCCAGGAAACAGCTGTACTGCAGGCCTTGTGCTGAAGAAGAAGAAGAAGAAGAAGGAGGAAAAAGTTGGACGTCCGTTTAGCAATGTTTTCTTGCTTTTCTCTCCCATTTTTTATCAGAAATATAGAAATACCCACCCAGTTCTGTCATGTGTGATTGGTTCTCCTCCAAGTATGACATGCTACAACTCATCTGGTTCTAGTTAGGGTGGAGCACCCAGTGGAGATGAAATGAACACAAATGCCATTACAGAATCGATAAAGCCATTTTAGCCTGTTCCGACACACATGGGAGGCAAAAAAAAACGGGTGCTTGTTATTCAAAGTCATCTCCAGAAACCAGCACGCAGCAAGTGCAATTTCACGTAAACCCTTTAGCCTTCTACCCAGAACCTCCACTCTAACCTTTCACAAATTTCCCCATTAGTTATCGCTATATAAAGAAACACTTTAACGCAATCATCTTTTCCACTAGGATGCTATAATAATGGACTTCTTCTGGGAATTTTTTTGGAAAAGATTTTGGAAAATATTGTGTCCAGAGCTTATACTGGACATGCAAGAACCTGATTAGAATGAGTATAATAAGTATGAATTATTAGTTCATTCTTGCCTTGCTGATGTAAAGGGTTGATGAATCTTATTCAGCGAGGTTCTGTAAAAGTGAGCACTGATTTTACCGTACGGCATGATGTCAGAATGAATGTGAAATCAGGTAGAAAATTGAGCCATCTTCTATTTCCATCCACCACGAGGGCGCTTTCAATCAGACCTAAAAAAAAATTGCTCATTTCCCTGTCATTAGCGAAATCTTCACTTTGTCTCCTTGTGACCTCACATGTGAAAGCTATAAAAGACCCACACTATGTCACACTTGTCCGCTTGCCTATTATCTTCTTGGTGAAGGGTTGAGGAAATGTATTCAGGATGATGAGGATAGTGCACTTGTTCTTGATTTGTTTTTTTTGTTTTTGTTTTTTTTGCTGCTGCAATTGTTAAAGACATTATTGTGCACCATTCATGATGGCATGTCACTAATTACTATTTCACTAATGCTAAGTTTTAATACTTGACTATGTTACTGAACAAAGACATAGCCTGTCTTATGAACTTTGTATCTTATGAAATGTATTTCAGCCAGAATAGTGGGTTGTTTGTTCTGTAATTATTTCTTCATGAACACGATTCACTCAGACAGCAGCAGAATTAAACCAGGAACACTGAAGTAGCAGACTGGATCCTCGAACCGTGGGATCCTCGCTTGGCAAAACCTTGGACTATACAGGACATTCCCTTCATTAGCTGATAAAGCTTTGTATATAACACTTCGATACATACAGACAGATTATAGGAGGTCGGATATGCTTGCTTTTTAAGCATAAGGTACAGCGAAGAGCGTATGTTGTTTCACTAGTAGTGTGGTAATCTTGCTACTGGTACTTAGGGAAATAATGCCCACAGCAATAGATGCAATAGGCCCAGAGATATTACAGACATAACTTCATGCTATTTGAGTCATTGCAAACAGGGTGCTATAAATCAAGTGGCTGTGACACAGATGAAGTCACAAGTCAAATTACATTGTCTTAAGCATGGCAAGAGCATGCTGCATCGGATGCCATTGGCACTGGGACAAGTCTTTGGTGCACAGGTCCAGGAAAATTGAAGTGATCACATTCCTCTGTCTGAGATGAGAGCAAAAAATTTGACACAACAGATTTCCCTTATGTCACCGTCTTAATTGGCACATTATTCCCCTGCAGGCAGGCTTCAAAACGTCGGTGATGCAGTGGCTGCATGGAAAGCGGAGGGGGCTAGATTAGTTCTGCCGCAGCACTCTTGAACACAAAGGCAGTTTGGGTTTGGGCCAAATCAGGGTTTGATCAAGTCTCTGAATCGTGACTTACCTAAACATACCCGCATTGAAGTACAGAGATAGGAACATCATGATATAGTTCTGTAGTATCTCTGCAAATTGTACTCAGGCATTACATACCATTGAAGAAAACATGAATGGAATGATGTACCAGGATACACTGTATGAGAGGATCATTTAATCTCGTTTCTACAAGGCAAGAACCCCAAACATACGGCCAAAATGACGCAAGAATGCCTTGCACGGTCTAGCCAGATCCTTGACTTGAACAGTGCTGGAACGGTATGGAGGATCCATAAAGGTGTTGAAGCCTCAGAACCCTGAGGAATTTGATTCGCCAAACGGGAACTTGTAAAATATGAACCATAATATTACAAAAATCTAAATACCTGATGTTGTAGACATCTCAAAATATTGCCAAGAAATGTTTTTCACCCTAGTTTTAATAATGCAAATTTCCGTGAACACCAGCTTTTTAATGACTTATTTTCTTTTGAAAACATAATCTTTTTTAATTGGTTTATGCTGATGAATACTTCCCTTTTTATGTCCAATATTGTGTAGCATAGGCAGCTCTGACTCCACAATACATTTTTATTTTTATGTTATTTACAAGACATCTGGTTTATGCCGTGGCACAAGAACATTGGCAGCGGATCCTTTGGGTGCTGTAAGTTGCGGTGTCGGGCATCGACAAATTGGACTTGTTTGTCCGGTGCTTGATCTGATTGGAATCTGAGGAGATTGGAGGCGGACCTTGGACTCTTTGCCTGCTGTGCCCAACGTGTGGTAGGTTTTAGTGCACTGGGTGTTCTCGTTGACTTTTTTAGTGAGTTGTGCTACATTAGCTTTCCTGTGGAATCAGACCATTTGCTTCCCACAGGCAAAAAAAATGAGCCTTGGAATGAATAATAATAATAATAAATGAACCTGTCATACAATTGATAATCAATTTTAATGTGTTAATGTTGCATGATGTTAATGTTCTGGCTGATCTGTGTATACACTGGGTGGGTTTAAAATACAGATTTCTCCAATGTTTAAAGAAAATTATTGCATAGACAAACTTAAATACAGGCAAGGTTGAGGCTTTTTCCAATAAATACTATTTGATGCACATTATCGCTACCACCTGGGTGTCACTAAGAGGTGTGTAACTTGTGGAAATTTGTCAAATGGTGACGAAGGTCAATTTAGACACACCAATTAGCCTACTCTGCATGCCTTCGGACTTGGGCCGGGAGGAGACGGAACGCCCAGAGGAAAGCCACCAAACAAGGGGAGAAGATGCAAACTCCATACACACAGACCTGAAGGTGGGATTTAAACACTCAACCCACAGTGCTAACCTCTACATCACTGTGCTAAAAGATCTAATACAGATTTTATTTCAAATAAATTGGAATCAAACTTTGCATGAATTTTGCATGAACTAACTAAAATAGTTAATAATAGTTACCATGACCACTCTGTATTTTTAGCTGCATCCTTAATAAAATGACAAGAACGCTTAAATTTTGACATTTTGCACTCATGTACTGTATGCAAACAGTCATTAGATACATAAACAGCAGTACTTTTATTATCTCTAACAATACTTCTTGCAGTACTAAAATGTATTTCCATCAGGCATGCATCACTACTGACCTCAACGCTTTGCATATCTTGATATTTTAGGAAGGATGCTGATTTAATTTGTCACACTACAGTATGTTTTGTCAGATACATTTCCATTTGAATCTGGGATTGTGTTATCAGATTTAGAGGGATCATGCTCTGACCTTTTTCCCGGCCTGGTATCTATGCACACCTTTTTTTTTTTTACATACTGTCATCTTCTTTCACTGGATCATTCAGCTTCCTCGTTGGACAAGCCTTTATCCATGTGCTCATTATAAACAAGCTCATGTTAAAACATTGTTGGAATAGCCAACATTTCCCTTGCATCCCCTCTGATTACATACAAAAGGAGGTAATAAGGCATCAAACTTGTTTTTCAGTCCTTCCAAGTATGCAAGTTCAAATGCAAGATTCATTCGAGTCAGCCTTTGATGCCAGCAGTGAACAATCATTCTAATTGGGCGTGACTATGCTGATGAAAACAGGCCGAAAAAACATGGATTGGAAAATTGAATCAATATCATTAATCACCCACAGAACTCTCATGATAATTAGTTCTGCCTTATAGTAGGAGCCAAAAGGACAAGTGCATGATAGCCTCAGCTTTCCAGTGTACCAAGTTCAGCAGGAGAACACCTCTTCGCTGCTTCTCACCACACAGTCAGTCTGCAAATAACATTAAGAGAGTTGCTATAAAATCAGCCATACTAAAGGGACTCGGGTCAACCTAACTCGGAAGGATAAGAGAAAGTGAGGTCTAACTGTGCTCATGGGCGTGCTCCTTGAATGAGTGTCTTTCCTGCTCCACTTTGTTACAAACATGACACAACATTGACTTTGGAAAGCAGATGATATGGAGGTTTATCAGATCCCAAACAGGCGTAGTCATCCTTCCTTTTGGTGTTATTTAAGCAAGCTTTCAGTACTTTTCAGTAGACTCACTCTTTTTCTGCTGTCATGGATCNGGGGGGGGGGGGGGGGTGTCTCTAAATTGTTATTCTAGTGGTTTCGATGAATTATAGCACCTTTGAATTTTATTTGGGCCACGGTTATTGACCCCAGGACTCTTAATTATATTGCATCATTACAGATCATCATTACAAAAACAAGTCTCTTTCACACAGAAGCATTTCAACTCTATTCTATCAGCAAGCCAACACTTACTCAGTTACAGTGAGGGGTAAAGCTAGCCATTACATAGGCAGAGCATAGGAAGAAGCTTTTTTTTTTTTCCTTTTCTTTAAAGTGAGGCGGTAGAAGCCTGAACATAAAAGGCCTTTAACAAGCAGCATGTGATTTTATGAGAGAGCGAATGAGGCTTGCCCGGAGTGACATGGCAGCCTGGTGAACTTGTGCCCGTCTGAATTCATCTCTGAACACTGTGCCAGACGAGGAGGTGACTGTGACTGGCAAGTTAATCAAGTGAGACAACAGCAAAAGGAACTGCGGTCCTAATCATTGAAACTTTTATCAGGCCCTTATGAGACACAAGTCATTTTTTTTTTTTTTCTCTCTCTGTCTTTTAATAATTCTGTCTGGAAACTTTAAAGGGACTTGTAAAATGGGAGAGGCTGAGAAATTTTTAAAGAAACTACCTCAACTGGAAAGTTCTTATGCAAATGCAGCACTGGGCGGCTGTGCAGGGCCCAGAGTCTGCGCTGTCTGCTTTGGCCGAGGGCGTTTGCACAGGATCGCACCGTGCCTTGCCATCTTTGAAGCCGGTTGCTTATGTGCTATTTTTCTTGGCCATGACTTCTGTGTGGAAAATACAGTAGAACAAAGTTCCTGTCACAGCTAAAGCTTGTGTTATTGTATTTAAAGCGCACTATTTACGCATGCCACTGGCACACTCATTCTCTCTAATCTACAACTCAATACACAAATTTAGCGTTAGGTTAAAAGGATCCACTTATGCTTAAGTAGAGATATCACTGGGTAAATGCAATCTGCACCTTCACCTGTAGGTATAAACCATACTTTGTCTGCCCTTTATCAAAGGATTAAATTAATCCCAGGACTAATCCCCTATCGGTTGTCATAATGAAAGTTACACTGCTATCTAAAATATCTATATTTTCATAAAAGATAAATTAACCAGTACGTCAAACACAACGTTTAATGTCAGATCGTGTCTAAAATGAAATGTCACAACCTTGCATAGTGACGTTGCTCTACAATTAATCCCGATCACGTGGCCCAACCTTGCATAGTGCTATGCTGGAGAATCTCAAATACAGTGTATAATAAATACGTGCGGTATAGATGAACACACTGTTTGGCATTTGGTCACGGTGAACAGTTTTGAAGGGAATCATTTTAACTAATCATAGTATTTAGTAAGTTTGTCTTCACCCTAGAGCCAACTTTACGTCATAAATAGTTACAAATTACAGGGAAGTGCTCGCTTTATCATGGGGGAGATCATGAGGTTGAATGATGATGGCATTCGTAGGTTAGATCTTGCTACAGAGCCAGAAACCACAAATTGCCAGAGGTCAAGCTGGACCTGATCCAACTCTACCTACTGTATAAACCTGACCTGTGAGGTGCATTACAACATGGAAAAACACACTTTTTCAACGGCATGAAACACACTGATCCGTCACCACCCCCCAGACATTTGTAGGTAAGAATCAGCTGCTAATCAAATGGGGTCAAAATATGGTAAAGCAATTCGGTCCTCGGTGATTACGGTTAAGCATGATATGGTCGTAATAGGTGACAGGGAGCAGGAATGTCTTCTGAAATTGGGATTTATATTGGCCAGTAGTAAGACTTCCATCCAGCTAGGTTACTTTCAGACTGCAATATGATTCTGTAATTAGCCTTTGCACTGTTGTCATTAATCAGCTAATGAGATACAAACAGTCTGAGAACAGATGTTGTGTCATACTGTGTACTATCCTAAACCTCATGCTGAAAGATTAGTCTGTCTGAAATGGCAGGCGCGTAGTAACTGGATGCCATACTACATCACGTTGAAATCACAGTATGTAAACACTGCACACTATTCTAAACTATAATTAGAGCAAATGAAAGGGGGTCTGGCTTTCGAGACGATCTATGACCTTTGAGAAGATGCAGGGACCTTGTAATAAGGCATCAGAAACCGCTGGCGTAATCCGATCCTGTGAGCAAGGCAGTCCGTCCGGCGGTAATAAAATAATGAGTGAAACAAATACTGCTGTGCTGAGGTATGTTATTATTACTGACAAAATGTTCGTCATCAAAAGATCAAGGTAGTCGTAGGCTGGGCTAGCTGGGAAGCGGCACTAATTCCTAGGGTTAAAGTGGAATGTAAGGTTAATGGAGAAGGACTCTCTCTCTCGCATGGCATTCGTTCATCCTTGGATGAAAGAGCAAATCCAGAGTCAGGATCAGATCGCCGACACCAAGTACAGAAGGTTATACATGATCACACACGCTCACACACCCCACAACACCTTGAGGGCAATTTAGAGTCACCAATACACCCACTTGATGTTTTTGGCCAGTGCAAAAGCATGCCGCCAGCACACAAACTGTATCCTGAGCTGGGCATTGTACCCAAAATCCAAGAGCTGTGAATACATTAGCTGCTGCACTGTAAGACAATCCAACGGACCGAAACCATGACCAAACGGACCAAAACCACCAACCACAAAATACACATAGGATAGGCTTAAGGACATCATTTATTTGTAAGGTTTTTTTTTTTTTTTTACCTGATATTCCTGAGTTAATGTTTTAAAAAAAGAGGGAAGTAGTCATTTTCATTTCATGGCACAGATTGCAAAAGCTTGGTTTGCCTGTGTGTACATATTAAGCGTTATGACCATTACACCATTTTTGAAGGGTGTGTGTGAGGTCAGCCATTGAATGCTTGGACTACCATCCGGCACTCCTGTGGCTACTACTGCGTCCGTCAAACTCGACAGAAAGCTAAACACCACAGCGTGGCCCATTTATTTTGTTAACCCAGCACACGAAAATACATTAACAGTCCGGGGAAGTGGCTTAAATGCCGAGGCAATCATTTTTTTCTTGTGGTTTACAACTCTTTAGTGTGGCCACCCTTGGCTGGCTTTTCCCCCCTCACAGCTTGCTGGCTGACAAGACTTGGATGGCCTGATTTTTGAGCTCGATATCCTCCTTCCATGCCCACTTCTTGCTAACAGTCCTGTGCCATGCTTGATTTGCACGGTGTCACGGTAGAAACTTGTCCATTGCTTCCAACCACATCCCAATGCAAACTAGTGAAGAATGAAACAAGCAGGTTGTTACAGGCTTGCCATAAAAAAAAAAAAACAAATCTTACTATATTGTAGTCAGCACTGATAAGATCCATAGCCAGCTGTCAAGTAAAAATGGAAACTTCGGCTGGCTGGAAAGTGCAACATAGAATTACTTCCTCTTGAAACTGTATGTATGTAGGTTTAAAATATGGCCCCTTATGTTTTGGCCCGGGGCTTTTAGTTAGGAACATTTAACTTTGGAGGGCATTTTTTTTTTTTTGTGCTGGGTTCAAAAAGGGAGCAGACATAAATTGGTGTAAGCCATACTAGCATTTGACACATTTGCACATTCTTGCCCAGACTCTCTGAACGCTACATTAGCGTGAGCTCAGTCTTTCTCCTGGGTCGACTCAGTCTCTCTTTCCTCAAAACTGTTCTTCCAACAGACTGGAGAACAATATTGCGGTTTATAATTGAGACACTCTCTGTGTGACTGCTGGTTCACACACAGCAGAGCAATTCCCAAGAACAGCTTGAAACAGATTTCTGTTGAATTATGCATCGAGTGCTGTGTACTAAGCGCCTGGTAGAACATTCAGAAAAGTCTTCAGGTGCTCATTCCTCAGCCTTACCACACACATTTTCCATATACACAGTATATTATGATGCTCCTGTATCTGTTCTATGCCATTCTCTTTTTTTTAAATAAGGTTTTATTCAGAACCTGATCCTCAAGCAGAGAACAGACTTGATGCACTTGAGCAAAAATGCACCAGTCATAGGCCTGGCTTGGGAAGCAACTGCCCCTCATGACTTCAGTGCAATCCTTTATCCACAAATCCTTATCATTGCATCAGCTTAGTTGTATTATCAAGTGCTAATGAGTTTATTACACTTCACCTCACAATTCCCTACAGGAACTTTGTCAACTAACAGGCTCCAAGAATCACGAGCGTAAATGCCTTGACCTCTATGTAATATTAATCTACTTTGCTACTTTGTCCGTATTCATGTAATGACAGATTATGGTAAACGAAAAGACATTTATCATAGCCCATGCATTCTGGGTGTCCTTGTCTATAGACTCTCTTTGTACAGCAATATGTTGGAATGTGCTGCATCTTGGGAGTAAGGGTGTGGACAAGTGTCAGTGATTCAGATGATCAGATGAGGCCCAGATGTGGTTTTTTTTCGTGGTTTAGGACTCTAGCCCGAGACATGGAGGGTTGCTGATTCAAGAGCCAGGTGGGTCACAGATGGTGTTCGAAATCCCCTCAGATCCTGCAGGTGTCAGAATTTACCAGACGTCTGCGCTGCTGCAGTTTTACCCTCTACTAGGCAAAGTATAATGAAAAAGTAAATAGAATGGCAAAACATGGAAAATCTTCAAAGAGTTCAAAGAGTAAAAAAAAAAAAAAACAGTGTATTGATTGTCTACAAGCAACGGTTTCTATAGTGGTTTGGATATACAGTGCAAGGTTTTAAAGCTTTCTAAAAAAAAAAGATAACAGAATCTATTCACAAAGGTTATGCGTCAGGTCCTTATGCACATCCATGCCGCAACACCTGCTGAATGATGGTGCTCGGGTCACCTTGGAAACATCAACATTGTGCAAAAGGAGTGGTAAAGAAAAAACAGAAGCCAAATACAGGTAAAGCAGACTTGGTGAGCCTGGAGATCAGCAGACAATGAACTGCAAACAGTCCGTAAACTGCCAGCACGATGGGGTTTCCAGCTGTCTTTCCGTTGATTTCCAAGACACGACTAGACAGTGTTCACACCAGCTTGGTTGAGCTATCGCCGCCATTGTTGCCTTGCTTCCATGTCATTCAACAGAGTGGCATGTATTAGCGCTACCGTCCGTATTTGTAGAAACCTGATCGGTGAGATCGGTGAGCATTGAAATCGCTTTAAAAGAAGTGGATTCATCTTTTGTTCTTGCTGTTGCCAGGACACATGATGGTTTATTTTTAGATATGGTTTTCCAGTTGGTGTTTTGGATTCCGGTGACTAGACTAACTTTAGACAAGGAGCCGTAATCAAACTTTCCATGCGTGAAAAGATTTCAATAATGTGTGAATGATGTTCCGTAATGTTTGTAGCGGTCCAATAAACACATGCTGAAGAAAAATGTTTAAGGTGACTGGATCTTGTCTATTAAACATTTCTGATTTAGTTGGGTCACTCAACGGCTGCATGAAGTGAACTGACATGATAAACTGTAAGAAAGTGGCATTCTCTTGTGAGATTTTGTATGGAAATAGTGTTAGACAGATTAGACGTTCACTGCTATATTACAGCACTGGTATTAAGTTTACAACTCATTTTAGTTTTGGAAAAGCCTGAAAGGCTATGGGTCCAGAAGGTCCCAAATTCAGCCCAGTTGAATGATTTCCGTGTTGAAACCAGGTCAACAAAATTTCACCAAAGATCTACTCCAAGATCGACTGCAGCGCTAAGATCTATATATTTACCTTTTGTTAACTGTAGACAAAAAAAAGAGCTTTTGCTGTGTTAATCAGAGTTTCCAGTAATCCTACAAATACCAGCGTGTAAACGCAACCTCCGACTTCCACAGCGGTAATTTACTGCCTTTATTATCAGGGGCATTGCCTTATGTTGTGGCATGGGCGTCAAAGATTTCACTCACTCCACCCATGTAGTGGATTTATTTTCACACATGTTGGATGAGGTGTCTTTAATTTCTCCCCACCCGGCCATTGTTTATCCTGCTGTTAAGGATGAATATAAGCAGAAATGGGGTAGAAAGAAAGCTCAAACTATACAATCTACAGTATATCTCATAGTCTGTATCTTTTATACCAAACTCTGCGGAGATGGTTTCCTTTTTTTTGTGCTGATCACTACACAACACAAGCGCACTGTTAGTTATATAACCATTTGTATAATGCTACTTTTATATGACACTAAGATATGAACAAAATTCCCAATCTCACCAGAACAGAACACAAACGCTAGGACTCATCCCACATGAGTTAATCCATTACGCCATTAAGTCTTTATGATAATTCTGCACAAATCCTGGTGTTTTTTTAAAAATTATTATTATTATTTTTTTATGTCAAACCCCCTTAAAACAAGAGACCTTAATGAAAATAACTATAAATATAAACAATAGATCTTCTTAATCACGTGCACAGCTCAGTGACTTAAGGGCCTCGGTGAATACAGAGTTTCCAAAATCTATTCCATCTTCAGTTCAAAAAGTGGCATGGATGATGAATTCTCCATCCAGACATTTGAGCATACAGGGAATGAAATGGGAGTGCTATTATACTCTATCCAGTGTGATTTAAAAAACACTAGTCATGGACATAAACTCTTGCCAAGGCACCACGACAAGAGAGCCACTCGAGCAGACAGCTTGGAATATGGGAATGCAATTAGAAATAGACACACGTTCATGCATGCTGTTCTTCCCTCACTCATACACACAAACACTTACTGATTCATTCATATACATCAACCAGACTGATTTGCAGCCTCATACAGTATGTTGTGCATCATAGGCAATATGTCTCTTAAGAATCACAGGAACAGATTGAGGCTTCAACCCCTACCAAGTGTTTCATAAGATATGCTTTAAAAACAGTTTAGTGCTAGTGCGACGTGGAGGAAGGATTTAAGATTGGAAGAAAATTTGCATCTGATGTTTAAAGGTTTAGCGCTAATCCTGTCCCTTTTACCTTTTTCTCCACAGAATTCATGACTTGTTCAATTTCCATTCAAGGGGCCCCTGCTGGATGTGGGATTTTTTTTTTTTTTTTCCACCCGTACATGGTGTGATCACTCTCACTATTTGCCTAGACATGTCTTCATGAGCTGTTTATGCTTAACTGGATAAATATTTTGATCGAGACTCAGTTACTATTATGATAGAAACAAGTGCTTCGTAGTAGAGCAAGGGTTGACAGGTTGATGGACAGGCCATCTTTCTTTCCTTTAACAGACAAAGTACCAAATATTCACATGATTTATTAAGGAAAGTAACTTATGGATAGCTACGGAGATGGGAACTAGCTAGGTCTGACTGTCATTACCGTGTGACTGTAACTTATATAAAGATAAAGTGTCATTTGGTCTATACTCACTAATACATATTAGTCACATCTCCTATTTCTGGTAGACAACATCCTAAGGCTGCTGCAGTGTCTAGCAAGTGGGAAATTATTTCTTTAGACTGAGGGGAAAAAAATTAAGTACCGTGTGAACTAATGTCCTATGATGCTGTGAAAAAGTATTTGCCCCTTCCTGATTTTTTTTTTTGTCGCACTTAAACGATTCAGATCCTTATTCAAATTTTAATATTACACAAGTTTAAGACTACCCGAGTAATGTAGTTTTTAAATGAAAAAAGCTGTCCAAACCTACCTGACCTTATATGAAAAAAGTAATTGCCTCCGAACATCCGTGGTGGCAACAATTTCAATCAAGCGTCTGCGATACCTACAGTAGCGCTGAGTCTTTCATATCCCTGTGGAGAAATTTTGGCCCACTCTTCTTTGCATAATTGAGTGAATTCAGCGACATTGGGAGGTTTTTTCGGCGTGAACAGCCTGTTCATTTGCTTCAAGGATTAACCTTGTTTTTTCCAATTCAGACAACATACCATACTGTAGCAATGATTCATCCTGTCTTTGTGTAGGGCAGCAATAATACCGCAGATCTTTCACAGATGCTCTATCCTGGGGGCTCCGGATACCACTGGCTGACAATCAAATTCCTGGTTTCTAGAGGTGTGGAAATCCCAATCTGTGGTGAAGATGGCTAGCTGGGTGGTCAGCAAAAATGTAATATGGACATCAGACTTTTTTTTTGCATGTTTTTTATTACCTTGGGGATGCAAGTAGAAGATTCTGGTCTTCCAGAATCTCGTCCTCAGCAGCTAGCAGAATCCCTGCATCACTTGCGTATCAAAATTCGACTCTTGTTCCGTCATAGTGGAGCTCTTTTCGATTGTCACAAAAAAACTTAAATTCTAGCGTCTGTATTGTTCACTGGTGAAAGACCTTAAACATGTTAGGCTAACTACTTTGCTAAACGTTCACTGCCTATAAGATTTAGTGGTTGTATACATCAATGCATTGTAAGGAACCCAGACCACCATCAGTGCATTTTTTTTTAGTTATTACTCCGTGGCTATGCATGAGCCTTAATCATAGCTTCTTTGTCTGCATTGCATGTATCACAGTTTTAAGTAATATATGAAATCACTGCCACATCTACAGTAAACCTATAGAGTTTAGGAAAACAATGCTCTTAATACAGGGAATGAATGATGATGAGGATACAAATCATATACTGTACCTATGCGAAATTTTGGACAAATATGCCGTAAAATGCTCTTATTGAAAGAGATTGATAGACATAGTTACATCCAGTACAGTTCTAGATATTTTTAGGATCTATTCCAATGTGCCCTGAATCTGTTTTTGTGGTTGATGGTGCCTCCATGGGTTTCTCTGGGGTTCTAAAACATGTGGGGTATCCTAATTACATTTAATTGTCAGTTGTATATGATTGAGTTCATGGTTGTATGTGCTTGTGCCTTGCAGTGGGTTGGCACCTCATCCAGATTGTACCCTGTCTTGTGCCCCAAGTTCCCTGGGATAGTCTCCAGCCCCCCATCAAACCTACACAGGATAAGTGGTATAGACAGTAGATGAATGGTGCAATGGAAAATTGCTTTGCTACTTCTAATAAAGCCTCTGCACAATTTACCATTGGGCACTTGGAAATGCAGACCATACTGCAGATTGAAAAAAGAGCTTATACAGTACTAGTAAATATGAATAATACAAATGACTTGCCATGAGTTTTGTTCAAATCTGCAGGGATGGGTTAGGTTTCAAAGGCTATGTAGGTCTAGATTACTGCATGCCCTAAACAAGATTTTAATTGGGGACCTCCAGATTAGAATGATAATTTGACAGGACTGCTGTAACTCATGTCGCATGACTTTCTTTTGGATTCTGGGTGATGGCCACTCCAGTATTTTTTGCTTTATTTCCTTCAAGTCATTTAGTTACAATTTTAGATGTATTCTTAGGACCACTGTCCAGCTTGAAGTTCCAGTTGTGACCAAATTACCAGTTTTCCATAGATAGTCCATTTTACTCTTAAAGCCATCTATTTGTTTTTGTGCTCCAGTCCCTTTTCCAGCAAAACACCACATAACTTGATGTTCCCCCCCCCATGCTTCACAGTTAGGATGGTGTTCTTAGGATATTTTTCCAAAAGGCTGGTGGTCTGGCTTTTCTGGCAACAAGAAATATACTGTAACATGAAATATGTGAACTATGAAATATGTAAAGTTATGAAAAAACGATTGGATTTCTTTAGCATGAATTTATGTAAACTATTGACGTCAGCGGTACAGTTCTGTGTAACTTTAATGAATTAATGCAATATGCTCTGGACACAAATCCCTTTTTGCTTACTTACAAGTAACATCACATTTCTCAAATGGTTCTATCCACACCGTATTATACAGTACACACTGGCTTTTCTAGAAAAAAATTGAATAAAAATGCTGTGGCCCACACCAAGAAACAATCTTGAGATTGTCATTCACTGTCACATTCATGCTTCCACCTACTGTATTCATCTAACTCCCTTATCATTTTCATTATATGATAGGAAGCTTAGTTTGGTAATCTTACTCTATCACTTGTTTCTGCTTTTAGTAGAAAACAGGAATTTATTCACTCATTTTCTATACCACTTATCCTGGACAGGAGACTTTGGCTACAAGGCTGGGTACATCCTGGACAGGGTGCCAATTCATTGCTTGGCACACATACACGCTGTGGGCAGTTTGTAAACGCCAATTAACCTAATCTGCATGTTTTTGGACTGCGGGGAAAACCTGGAGTACAAAGCCCGGAGAGATCATGAAAACTCCACGCATACAGACTAACCCGAAATTCTAACCCTCAACCCTGGAGGTGTGAGGCCACAGTGCTCTCTCTCTCTCTCTCTCTCTCTCTCTCACCGTGCTGCCATATATTATAATGCTTGGGTAAACCTATGCTTAATGCTATGGTTTTGACATTTTAAATGCCACTGCTCATTTAACGAATGAAGGGTCTTATTTTTATCAGTAGATGTATAGCGACACCTATTGTTTGAAATGTGTAGAGCATAATTGATGGGTCAAAACATGCATGTTTTTATGAAGCTAGTAAAAATATTTATAGTCTCAAAATCATATATTAAAATGTTATTTTAAAAATTATACATGGGGAATCAAGAACGATATAAGTTTTTTTTAAAAAAATTTTTTTACAAAAAAACTTTGTAATTACTGTTTCCTTATTGTAAAGGTATACATTTTAAAACTGGATATAACCATTATGACTTATATGATTACATATAAATAAAAACTTATGCTTATGAACAATTACTAAGTTTCTTTGCACAATTAATACTATTTGCACTGTTGACAATTTGCCACACATAGAATTTGCACATCAAGGTTGAACTGCAGTTAACTTCATTTCACTTATTAGTTTACTTTTTAAAAAAACTTATGATTTATATGCTTTATTTACATTATTTATATGTGTCTTGTAGCTTTTTGTTCTTTGCATTACCCTAACCTCTGGTCAGCTCTGACTACATGTAAGCTATAAAGAGTGTATTTACACATATCTACAACCTGTCTTTGTGTTACTGTCTCTGTTGCTGCTGGGTATCTGGAGTTTCCTTCAGGATCAATAAAGTATCTTTATTCAAGTATCTTTATAGCAATATATTATATATCTGACTGTATATCGTGTAGTAATTTATATGACCAGATATGTTTAGCTGAATGTTTACCGTCAAATGGTTCTTTAAAAAACAACAACAACAATAATAAGACGTATTATTGTTAGATAATGGTGAACTACATACCTAGTAAATTAAAGCTTAGCTCTATTTACTTGTCACAGTCTCGATCAGCAGAGCGCAGAACTACTTCCGGTCAGGCTGAGCAGTCGATCCCGGAGAACATGATATTCTCTGTGTTGATTTGACGATGGCTCTGTCGAGAGGACTGAGATGCTGTCAGAGAATATTTTCTTGGATACCGGTTGTCATTATCTCAGCCGTGGTCCTGTGGTCTTATTACGCTTACGTGTTTGAGCTTTGTTTCTGTAAGTATCGTTGTTTTTGTCCTGTTTCTAATTTAGCGAGCTAACATCTGCTAGCCTGATATAGCTGTGTTGACATTTACAGTAAGGAAGTGATGTCTCGACTTCGATCTAGTGATTTACCTAACTTATATCAGTTAAGTTAAAAAACAATGCAAATTCTGTTCAGATAATATTTATTGTATGTTTATGACATGTCATGCTGTGTAACAGGGGATTTGAGGTATAAACAAACAGTATCTCAGTCTTCTACACTATATGGACAAAAGAATTTAACCAAACCTGCCATGACACTCTATCCCAATACATATATACACTTCAATTTGGAGTTGGTCCTCCTTTTAAAGCTATAGCAGCTTTCACTCGTCTTGGAAGGCTGTCCGCAAGATTTTGGAGTGTTTCTTTGGTGATTCCTGCCCATTCATTCTGTAGAGCATTTATGGCACTGGTGTCGGATGAGAAAGCCTGGCGAGAAGATGAATCTCCGTTCCAGTTTATCCCAGAGGTGCTCGATGGGGTTGAGGTCAGGGGTCTGTGTGGACCAGTCAAGTTCATTCACACCGAACTCATCAAACCATGGCTTGCCTTGTGCACTGGGACGCAGTCATGTTGGAAGAGAAAAGGGCCAAAACTGTTGCCACAAAGTTGGAAGGAATGCATTGTCCAAGATGTCTTGGTATACTGAAGAATTAAGATTGACCTTTCCTGGGGATAAGGGGCCTGATAGAAACACCTGAATATGGACAGTTTTGTCATTTAAAGGACAGTTTTGTCATTTACTTTTGTCCATCTGGTGTATTTCCTCATCAAATACTGTATAGTTTATTAATTAACAAAGCTTATGTTAATTAAACAAATGTATATTTGTGTTGCAGTCACTCTCCAGAATTCTTTGGAAAAGGGTAAGTCCAAGTAGTCAAGCTCTTCTGCATGATTCTTTCGGTCCATGTCTCATTTTGTGTTTGAGTTACTCCTGAGTCAAGACGTTCTCACAGTTTTTGTTTTTGTCTTTCGGCTGCTCCCGTTAAGATGGACCAGGCGATCCAACAACTTGACACTAGTTTTATCGATGTGCTCTTGTTGTACTAACAGAATATGAACTGTGTTCCTCTGCAGCTGCTTACCTTTTGGTCTTCCACGTATGCTTCGTAATGTTCTGTTGGACCTACTGGAAGGCCATCTTCACTCCGGCCATCTCACCGGACAAAAAGGTTAGCATCATAGATGTGCTTGGTTTTTTTATTTGATTCCCTTGATACCCTGTGCTGTCGGTGTTCAGCGTTCGTATACTTTTATGTATTTATTTTTTTCTGGCACCAGTTCCACCTCTCCTACAGGGATAAAGAGCGATATGAGATGGAGGAGAGGCCGGATGTTCAGAAGCAGATTTTGATTGACATAGCTAACAAGCTCCCCATCTTCACTCGAGCTCAGTCAGGAGGTAGATGTCCTTATATCATCTTTTGTCAAAGCTTTGAACAGTTAAAAAGCTATAAAATGTGCATGTCTGTTTTAGTAATACATTTATAATTTTCATCAAGAATATTCGATTAGATAAAGGGTTATTCATAGATGTTTTTTTTTTTGCTCTTTTGACTAACCTGTGTATAACATCGCTGTATAATGGTGTGTTTCTATTAGTTATAGCAGTCTATACTATACTGTCTGCTGGCTTGTTTGGTGTTTAAAAAGGCATTAAATAAGTTCACAACTTTTTCAGACGCTGACTGATTTTCTTTCGTTTGTGTGTTGTAGCTATCAGGTTCTGCGATTACTGTCAACTACTAAAGCCAGACCGCTGTCACCACTGTTCAGTCTGTGAAACGTAAGTTTCCCTTTCCGTCTTGCAACATTTGATCTTGATGACTGGAAAGATGATCCAGTCATTCGATGATCCAGTAATCGAGACTTGTGTGATAATTAGAAGGTGTTTGTCAGACACACACTCAGATTTACCAGAGCTGATATCTTGATTCTGATCTCGTTTACATTCACAGTATTTTCTTTGTCTTGTTGTAGATGTGTCCTGAAAATGGATCATCACTGTCCATGGTGAGTTAAAGAACAGAGAAATACATTTGGGGTGTTATGTAAGTAAATAACCCCAGGTGGAAAAGATGGGAAAATAAGTACACCCATGTAGAACCAAGTTTAGTACCAATAAGTTGATGAAAATGTGTGATAGGGGTTTATCAGATTCTCACATTATTTTGGAGAATTTTTAACTTGCTGTGCTTTTAGAACATTGCTTCATTTCTTTGATGATTGAGCCCAATTCTTCACCCCTCCACCACCTCGCCTGATAGCTGATATGAGGTGTTTGTGGTCACATACTGTGTTTAGTTTTTGAGCTGTGCGTAATGACCAAATATATCCACATTGGTATTATCACTCCTAAAAAGATTGTTTCCAACTTTTGGACAATCTGAAATATGCTTGATATCTTAATGACCCTTCCATGAAGGCTATACTTGTTGTATCATGAACATAAACATTTACTGTGTTTACATTTGGTTACATGATGTAGCTCTTGGACAATTCTTTATATCTCTGAGCATTTAACAGTCTGACCTTGGGATAAATTGGTTGAGATGTCCATTCTTGGGAAGGTTGGCTTGAAGGCTTTCCATTTGTAAAGAGTCCTTCCTACTATAGGATGATGAATTTCAAATTGTTTAGAGATGGCCTTATAACCCCCCCTTCCAGGTTATGCAGCAACGGCTGCTTCTCTGACGTCATGGCTGATGGTGACCAAACCACCACAGTTCTGCTTTTCCAGGAGTAGTCACATGTCTTGACAAATCACTAACCTTGTTGAAGTATGACTTCTTGTAATATTCTGCAAGAAAGACCTGACTGCTAATTACTCTCTTACTAATTGTGGAAGTAGGAAGAGAGTTCCTTTTTTCGCTTTACTTTTTGAGACAAAATGAGTACGTATTTGTTGTCGTCTTTAATTAATTATTTTTTTGTTAAGAAAGTTTGATGAGGAACATACACCTGCAATATTGGCGCTGATTGATAAAATTATAGTATTGAAGTACAGTCTACATACTTTTTCATACGGAACGGTTGTGTTTCAACTGGCTGATCATATAAACCAATACTGTTATGAAAATACATGAGTTGACCGCCACATCAACATGCTTTTTGCCAGTTTGGGAATATTACCAAGACGTCAAATTTGCAATATGCAAAGTTGTTTTCTAAAGCAAAATCACTTGGGGGGAACATCTGCCAGAAGCTTTAATACAACAAACAGTTTTCGCCGATTAAGAGCAACGCAGCGTGAATAATTTGAGTATGCAAAGGCAGCAGCTAAATCTTGTAAATCGACCCTCACTCAACCACCTACTGTATAGCAGAACCGCTCGAAAAGCTTTCAGTGCAGTTTCGATTTGTTCTTCATTGATGCAACGTTGTTCAATGTGCTGCAAGTTATAACAAATGAGTATAGCAGGACAGTTTTTCGGTATTTGTAAGAGCCGTTTGATGCTAGTTATGGAATGCACAATCTTGCTCTTAGTCGAGCATAAAATAATAATGTTACATATGTTGCCTTCCAATAAATAAAAAACACTTCGCAGTCTGTAACAGTAAAACATTTGTACTCAATGATTTATTTGACCTTATTTCATTTAGTGTGAATTAATATAAGGAAATGAGTGATGCCGTAAGACTTTTGCAAAGTACTGTATAAGAAAAAATGGGAGGCTGGTTAGGTGACGACTGTTTATAGCTGCTATTACTTAAGTCATAACAGGAACTGACTTGTTTTGCTGATATATGAAAATATTAAATATACTATAACGTATTAAATGTTGTCCTTTAATAAATGAGAAATTTTTAGCTTTGGCAGAATGCTAGTACTGTATATAATCTGAATAAAACACTTATAACTGGGATGTGCTGTTATTGGAAATAATCAGTTTTCGTGGTAGTGTTGATTCTGTTGGGTTTTGGGTTGCGTCACACCACCCCAGTGTTTATTATTTTTCTAAACTGCATACCCCTTCAGGTTTTATTGAATTTATGCTATGGATGCAATAAAGTTTAGTTTTGAAATGTTATGTATGAATGATTTTAATATCTTACATTTTTAAAGGAAACCAAATAGATTTTCAGCTTAAATAAATTGGCCATGTCTGATTTTGTTCTTCACACAGGGTGAACAACTGTGTCGGATTCTCAAACTACAAGTTCTTCCTCCTCTTCCTATCTTACTCCATGCTCTACTGTGTCTTTATTGCATCAACTGTGTTCCAGTATTTCCTCAAGTTCTGGGTGGTGAGTGTCATCATAACCTGTCTTCTAAAACAAATTGACCTTTGTCTCCAAATGTTTACTTGTTGGCCAAGTCAAATATGAAATGTGACGATGTTTAGTTCCCAAAACCGAATAATCAGGAACTGTTCCCTAGATTTTCAGAGTAGCAGCTCTGACAGTAATTCCTCTTCTAATTCAAGCCAAAGGGTTTGATTAACAGACTTGTTCTAGTTATTAAAGCATGCTTTGAAATGTTGTAATTGTTCGTATGGTCCAATGCTTATTTAACACTTTTTTTAAAAGAAGGCTTCAGTCTCAGTGTAACTTTACACTGTACCTCATAGGGCATATAAAGAAAAGCCTTGTTATTTCTGAGAGGAAAAAGAGAAGCGGGTGAAGTCATTTGATACTTTTTGTAGCTGTTTTAGTGGTTACAGGAAATAAAGTCTTTGCTCAATAGCATCAAATGCAACACCAGACTGATCGAAGTTAAATTTGTTGTTCTTTAATTAATAAAAACAAGGTGATAGTTGACAACCTCCTGCACTGGGATGTATCCCACTACCCCGGGATTGATTGTTTTCCTGTAACAGTGTGCATGGTTCTCTTTGCATATCATTCGTCGTGAATAGTATTTGAAGCACCCCCCTCCCTCCTTTTGTTCTCAGGTAAAAGATTGAATTTTACATTGCCTGTTTGTTTTTTAGGGTGAGCTTCCAAACGGCCATGCTAAGTTCCATGTCCTTTTCCTTTTGTTTGTGGCCGTCATGTTCTTCGTGAGCCTCATGTTCCTCTTCGGCTACCATTGCTGGTTGGTGGCTAAGAACAGATCCACACTGGGTATGATGGCTCTGCTCTTTTATTTATATGCAGAAAGCACTACTGGCATTCAAAAACTTGTCTTCCTGTCTATCACTGCTTATTTGAGTCATATAATTAATTTATAGAAACTATAATAATTAATTTTTGCAAATACAATTTTGTGTTTCAATACTATTATTATATTGATGATTTTATTTTTAAGGATTTTTTTAATGTATTCAAATGTATGACTGACTGTAATGTACTGAATTGACTGGCTGACTAACTGTATGATTGTGTGTTTGATTGACTGAGTGACTAAGTGACTGAATGTATGACTGACAGACTGAATGACTGAGAGACTGAATGACTGAGAGATTGAATGACTGACCTGAGAGATTGAATGATTGAATGACTGACTGACAGAGATTGACTGACCGACTGACAGAATGACTGACCGACTGAATGAACGACTGAGAGACTGACTGACTGACTGAGACTGAGAGACTGACTGACTGACCTGAGAGACTGAATGACTGACAGAATGACTGACCGACTGAATGAATGACTGAATGAACGACTGACTGAGAGACTGACTGAGACTGAGAGACTGACTGACTGACCTGAGAGACTGAATGACTGACCTGAGAGATTGACTGACCGACTGACAGAATGACTGACCGACTGAATGAATGACTGAATGAACGACTGACTGAGAGACTGACTGAGACTGAGAGACTGACTGACTGAGACTGAGAGACTGACTGACTGAATGACAGACTGACACTGACTGAATGACAGACTGACACTGACTGAATGACTGACTGACTGACTGAATGACTGACTGACAGAATGACTGACCAAATGAATGAATGACTGAACGACTGAATGAATGACTGACTGACTGAGACTGAGAGACTGACTGACTGAATGACAGACTGACACTGACTGAATGACAGACTGACACTGACTGAATGACTGACTGACTGACTGAATGACTGACTGACTGAATGATTGACAGACTGACTGAATGAATGAATGACTGACTGACTGGATCACTGTATAACTTACTGACTGACTGTATGGCTGACTTCTTGTATTCTTTATTACATTCTGGCACAAAGCAAGGTCCATGAACACACAGTTTGGAACTTTGTGCACTAGATCTCCTTGCTTGACACCAGATACCTTACTCATGCCTTTGAATCTAGTTGACACTTTCCAGGACATTAGAGGTTACTATAACATATAACAAGTCGTTGCTAAAACTGGAATTGAATGTTCAACCAGTACCTAATGTTTTTCAGAGGCTTTCTCGGCTCCCGTGTTTCAAAACGGTCCTGACAAGAACGGCTTTAATGTCGGTTTACGCAAAAACCTTCTACAGGTCTTTGGGGAAGACAAAAAGCTCTGGCTTTTCCCAGTCTTCACCAGGTTAGTAAACTCCAGTAACTCATTTTGTATTTTATGCATGCAAGGGTATTTAAATCGATGATGTAATTATTGTATCCAAGCTTTCAGATTGCTGTGTGTAAATGTAATCAGTGTTCTTTGTGGTCTTTAGCCTAGGTGACGGCCACTACTTCCCTCTGCGGACACTGAGCGAATGTAGAAACCCCTTACTGGCCAATGAAAGGAGGTGGTACGAAGACGGATCAGATGAGGAGAGCACAGGTAAGATGATAATAGAGGTAAAAGAACAACCTCTGCTCCATCTCAGCTAATTTAAGTGGCAGTGTGATCACAAAATCATAAATACCTACATTTTGTTTCCTCTGACAATCCACATCTTGAATGTGGATACTTTTTGCATGGTTTTGATTGTTTTCGGGTATCCAAATCATTTCTTTATTGTATATGACTGAGTTGCAGTTCTAAAAGGAGAATATCAAAGTCAAACTAGAACTTTAATGTTCATTGGTCTAACAACGACACCATTTGAGCATGCTGATATTTTGTTGGACTGCCTTTACCATTGATTACGGTGAACATTCACCATGGCATTGTTTCAGTCATATGCAGTCCCATAACATTTGTTTTCATCCAGAGTTGCATTAATGTGTTCCGCTTGTAATGGTGACAGTAAATTCGAACAACAACATTAAGTGTTCTCCAGCACATCGCGAAGACTTAACTGTTTTAAGTTCTTGTCATATTCTGTGTGGTTTTGTGGAAACTCTCACTTTTACAATTAAACATAGCTGTTATTTTTCAAGATGCAACTTCACCAATTGCTCATGGTTTTTGATCCACACTCACTCAAGATTTTTTTCCGACCACATTTCCACATTTGCTATCTTTCTAGGTTTTAAGAAAGCACTGGACAGTTCTTCCCCCAATTCCAGTCATTTCAGCAATCTCCTTAGTCGTTGTCTGTACTTGAGGCAAACAGGGTTATTTGTGATGCTTTTGCTGTAACTGCTTTATATTATCATTGTCATTTTTTTTTTTTTTTGGCAAGATTTGAAGAGGCTACAGTATGTTTGAGTTCTCATTACTAATCTCTTTATTTACAGATGGAGAAGTAGGGAATGACCCTTCAGTCAGATTGAATATTGAGTAGTATTTTGTTGAGCTACTCTTCTTGGTAAGTATAGACTCTTGTGTTGTTTATTTAATACTAGATATATAGCATATATTCACTGACTTGTGTTTTGTTTTATATTTACCAGAGCAGCATTTTCTGCTGCTTCAGGCCTGCACTGTAAAAATAACTAAACACCAAATCTTGGATGAAAAGACAGCATTCCAGACAGACAGGAAGATTCTAGAAAGGCATCTCCGCAGAAAGTAAAATTGTTGGAGGAAGTGGCTTTGTCCTGTTCCCCCCCCCCCCCTTTCTTTCTTTCTTTCTTTCTGTTTTACCTGGTATGTTGTGGATTATCATCATCGTGAGCGCCTCCATACTCTTAAAGACTTTCCAAGGACCATCAAAGAATGTTTCTCGGGGCTTGGATTTGCTTTGTCCCCGGTGTGTAAGATACCGATGAGTTTAATGATCTTGCATCTGGTATTCTTTTACATTTCAGCAAATGGATTCATCCGAAAGGGTTTTCGGTGGCAGCTGGCATCAGTGCATTGACAAATAGCTGCAGGAAAGAACATATTTGCCTTTCTTTTTTCCCTGTAGTCACTTTATCCAAGTTTTACTAATTGTCCTGCAAGTGTCAAGATGTCTCTTCAGGCCTTAAATATTCATCAAAGACTGTAAAGACTCTCCTGTAAAAATCACTGTGGTTCAGTGAATAGTACTTTTTATTTAAATATTTAAACTCTTCTTTTTTATGATGTATTATAAATGTATTTTTTCCATTAAGTGTATTTCTTTAAATGCAACTTCATGCAGCCAATTTATGGTTTCGTAAACATGGTGTGAAACTACTAAGAAGCACTAGTCTGACTCTGTGTTCTCTGTTCCGACTCCACATATTTTGCTTCAATCAAAATAAGATTTGACCTGATCTGTCTTATCAGACTTATCAGGGGAATCATTGAATCTGCCGACAGCAGGAAAGAGTGCAGCACTGCAGACGAATGTAGAACTAGTTACAAATGTGTGGTTGCTGCAGCTGACGTGTGCTTCTCGTCATTCCTTTGAATAAACACAAATAATTTTGTACTGTATTCTAAAATCATGAATGCCACTTTAACTTTATGTAACTCTGACTATGTTCCATATTAATTTCCTGTCATTTTCATGGTATTATAGAAATGTGCATTATTTTCACATGTCATAATGGTTAACCATTTTTATGTCATATGATCCTCTCTTAAAAGTCATTATTTTGATGTGATGTTCCTTGTGACCTTCCGCTCTTTGAAACCTTAATTTATCCTCATGAACATACAGGCTGGACCAGAAGTCTGAACTCCTAGGCAGTTTAACCTGTATCTTTTTTTTTTTTTTTTAGTCTCCTTTTCATCTGCACAATTTGATTTGCGATTTAAACTGTGTAACTATTAAACACCGTGTTATTATTCAAACATATTAATGCAAGTTAACACCAAATAATGGCACAAACGATCTCATTAAGAGGATGTTTGCCAATATGTTTTCATCACCTTCAGGTGTAAACAAACAAACAAAAAAAACTTAAATTATTGACAAACTCGACACAAATTATTGACTATACTTACATTACCTGTTTTCAATTACAGGCTTTTGCAATTAAATAAATGCACAGGTCCACACTTCCGTACATTAATTGTGCAGCTCTATTTCAGATCCAAGGTTGAGTAGAACTAATACCAGGTTCATCAATAATCAGTGGTCTATCAGAATTAGAACAGGTTGACCTCAAGGAAGAAATCAAAGTTAGAGGGCGACAATTAGAGCATTTCCGGGTTTTTTCATGTGTTGAAGGGTTCTTGACCCAGTTTCAGTCATTTCAAATCTCCCTAGTTGTTTTCTTTGCTTGATGCAGCCCGATAATTTGACCCATCTGACTTTTTGGACAGGTTTTGTTTATGGAGCCAGACTTTTGCGCCACTATGTTAATAGTATAATGTTACTATGCATTATATGTGTAACAAATGCATTAGAACAGTTGAGTCACTGCAAACACACACACAACCAAAAAAAGTGAGATTTCAGATCATTTTCATTCTGGGAATAAATGTGCCGTTTGAACCAAACCTTCTGTGGCATTCCTGAAGATGGCAGACAGTTTGAAGGAATTTAATAAGGCAAGGGTTCTGTTTAAAATAATACCACATACCACTTAACGGCATTTTAAAAAATAATATATCTGTGAAAACTCAGATTATAGGTATTTATTTGAGCTTTTCATTGCTGAAGTTTCCATGTTCTGAGATATATAAAGGTTTGGATTAAACCAACGTTCCACTTTAATACTGTAGGTTAATAACTATATGAAAAGGTATAGATTATTCCACTAGTGTAAAGAAAGATAAAAATCACAGATCCCCGGGCTTCACCATTCCCCACTTTGAGAACCATTGGTTTAATCCCAGTTTCCCGTGTACTGGGAAATGCCACTGCAAATCAATATGAAGTTCTTCTCACTGGTCACCTTTATCCTAGTTCTTTCCTGATGGGAGTGGTCTCTTCCATGACTTTGTTACCATCCATATGGCATGAGGACTCATTAAATAGTTAGATCATTATTTTCTCACTCATTCTCTATACCGCTTATCCTGTGTATGGGGTCATGGGAAGCCTGGAGCTATCCCAGGGGACTTAGGGCACAAGGAGGGGTACACTTTGGACGGGCACACAACGTCACAGTACGGCCAATTGGAAACGCCAATAAGCCTAATGTGAGGAAACCTGACAAGCACAGGCAGAACATACAGTACACACAGACCAGAAGAAGGAATCAAATGTCTACCCTGGAGGTGCAAGGCCAATGTGCCTACTGTGGGTTGAGGGTTTAAATCCCACCTTCAGGTCTGTGTGCACCGAGTTCGCATGTTCCCCCCCGTGCTTGGTGGGTTTCCTCTGGGTACTCTGGTTTCCTCCTACAGTCCAAAAACATGCAGATTAGGCTAACTCAAAGGCTTCTGGTCCAGCCTGTATTAGGCTAATTAAAACAATTCTGCAAAGAAGACAGGTTCCAAAATTCCTTCACAGAGATGCGCAAGACTGATTGCCAGGTATCGCAAATACTTTATTGCAGTGGCAATTACTTTTTTACATAGGTTTGGACTCAGCTTTGGTGAACAGAATTTTGTATTTTCTTTTGTATTAGTTTGATGATCTGGATCATTTAAGGATGACAAATATGCGGGGGGAAAAAAACAGGAAAGGGACAAATACTTTAAGTAACCCTGCACTGCACTACATACCATACTTTATACCAAGGCACTTCCAACACTTATAACCCAAATCAGTTCCAAACACCATGAGAAATGGACAGAAATACCTAAAGGGCTGTTTATGTGCTCCAAATGAAAAATCAATCTGTCCCAAAGTATTTCTGTCCAAAGTGAGTTGGAGCTACAGAATGCACTTCAGTAGTCAGGATGCTCATTTCTGGGAAATCTTGAACTATGGACCGAACCCCTGAAATGACAAAACAGTCAGCATAATCAAAAAAGATCTTGTAGAAATAGCTGTTACGTGTATAAAAGAAACAGCCGTTAAGTGTTTACCATGAGGGGTGGAGAAAAGGCTAAGGAGAATGATGTGTGCAGGCTGGACGCCGTGATCGATCAGCACTCGAACCGCTTCAATGACAGCATTCCCACTACCTACAGGGCAAAACAAACGACATGGATTTGTAACATTCCTATTCATATCACATCAAAATCACGCAAAATTTAGTTGGTATTTTGAAACTACCAGGGGTGTTTAAGTCAAACCGGGACTCTTCTATACAGCGCTCTCACTCTCACTCTTCTATACAGCACTCTCACTCT
>QMIH01000105.1:333253-370271 GCA_003987875.1 Clarias batrachus
ACCTCAAAATACGAATGAGATGCTTAATAACACCTCAAGTGCATTTTCATATATATATAGATTATATATATATAATATTTTTATTATTATTATTATTATTATTATTTATTAAATGATTATATTATTAAACAGCTTTTTTTTTTTTTACAGTACATATGGAAATGTGAAACATGACAGACCACTTCTCATTATACTGACGCCACAGTTGCCTTTCTTAAATCTGACGCCTTCATACTTGTGTCCTGGAAGTCAGAATGAAAATAAATGATTCGTTATAATCCAAAATCAGACAAAATGAACACATATCTGCATATTCTGAACCACGAAAAACATAATGACGAATGAATAAACACATGCATTTCTACATATATTAAACAATTTCTTTAACAAGTGATGGTCCAAAACGTCTTAAATACTAATACCTTAAACTATCTTTAGTGTACTCCTCCTCCACATGCATTGTTTCAGGGTCTATGTAAATGAGCTACTGCTGAGCCACGCCCAACTAGAGCACAGCAGAGCTACAGTAAGCAACAAGCCGATGGAGGGGATCTTCTTATATGATGTCACAATAGGGGGGGAAAAACCTAATTGGCTTATTCAAACCTCAGCTGATACAGCAAAACAGGAAAAGTTCAGAAATGCAAAAAAGGAATTCAAAAACTCAAACATGAACTGTCGGTCTTAATCCTTGTTGACTATAGTGTATATGACTGGGAGCTGTTTATAGTGAAAAGAAACATGAGCCCACATTAACGTGCTGATGGTCTTATTTGTGCCTATTTATATCAAGGACATAGATATAACTATGTGTCAGGCATGAGGTCGACTTTCCACACTATTCATAAGGAATAACGTCATAGAACTGTTTTCCCGCTTGGTTTTACGGAAAACGCGTGATTCATCGACCTTGTGATAGTCATATGGTGTGCTGAATCGGCAATAAACAACTAATTGTTATAAGCAAGCGACCAATTCTTTCTGTTTTCTGCACTGGCTGTTGTAGTTTTTTTCTTATTTTTCCCCAAAGCTTGTATATCTGTTTGTGACGAACAGGCCACTGTACTGTATATATGCGTCATCAAAAGAAAAAAGAAAAAAAAAAACGGAATTATGAGATTCATCAGTGGAATGTAACGAGATGTCAAGCTGTCTAATTATCTTAGTTATCTCTGTATATGTAAAGGAGGATCGTTTAGACAAACTGTTAAAAAGTGTCTCAGCTGGGCAATGAAACGAAGGCACTCACCTGTGGGAGTTGTCACAATGCACTCAGTATATGGCAGCTGATTTAGTCCTTCTTCAACTACCAGTCTAATCTATGAACAGATCAGAAGTGTGTATTGATGCAAGTGCAGCTCGTAACGGCATCACTATTAAGCACTTCTTTTAGACAGCTTGTTAACTTGCTTTAACATGACATCGCTGCAGTCCTTCATGTGCGTCGTGTCTTGTGTTTGCGTTCCTGTTCTCAGCTTTTCATTAATAAATACATTATTTATATATACTGTACTTGCGCTTCATTTGGCATTTTTTTGAGACACGCAATATTATATTACAGGTAAGCCTTTATTTGTCATTCTTTATATATCCCCGGTTGGTCGAAGGCTGGGATCAGAGCGTAGGGTCAGCAATGATACGCCTCCCAATGGAGCAGGTAGGATTAAGGTCCTTGCTCAAAAATGCACCCTTAATGCACTGACCTATTAGGTAACATATGCAGTTAAATGTGTCCAGAGGTACCGAATATTATACAGCGTGGCCCTAAGATCAGGATCCATATACAAGTCAAAAATGTATTCAAAGAATAAATATGGTATTATTAGCATGAAAATGAGGGCACGCCAAAAATGATTCGGCTCTGATTACTGTATATTAAAACCTCTGTTGTGTTATCTGTACTTTCTGTTCGAGGCTACGGACTCCCTGGTGAATATCAGTTGATTTGGAGAAAGTGTGTGGATATCTGCAAGCAACATTTGAACCTAATACTCTAAGCAAGGGGAAGGCTTCTTGTGATGAGACTTGGATTCATCTCGACGAGCCGGAGAGAGTGAACGGCAGAGTACGAAACGGAAACCTCCTCAATCGCCGACGGAGAAGTTCAAAAGTCAACCATCAGCTGGAGAATTGATGCTTACAGTTTTTTTTTCGGGGATTCTCAAGGGCCAGTGCAGGAAAATGATCAGGAAAAAGGTTCAAGTTGGTTACAGTGATGTGCTTATTGAAGAGCTGAAGCCTAAGCACAGAGGACTGCTATCCAAGGGCGTTGTGATCTTGCATGATGATGCTTTACTTTTGAGAGGTTAAAGCATCCTCCGCCATAGTTGCCATCTTGCTACGTTAGACTTTCACCTGTTAGGTCCCCTGAAAGCAGAACTACAAGGACAAAGGTTCACTGCTGATCAAGAACTGAAGCCGGTGGTTCATTCTCGGCTGGCAGCTCAGCCTGAAACATGTGTCTTTTCTAAACTTTGATTAAGCCAGCGTGCGGACATCAGAACTGATGTTACATGCAGAGGTGATTTCCTCCTTTACTGCAGTAATTGCTCTGGGATTCTTCCCATGAACTACTGACTTCAGATCACCGTAAAGGAAAGCAGTCATGTGGCGTTGGGTCTGATACTATTAGCTCTTCTATTGTTAGCTTTTAAGGCAATCTCAGGTCTGAATTATTATAACAATAATAATAATAATAATAATGACTAATAATAAAAACGTTTGCATGTATATATCTTGCTTGCCATTGCTGATGTTTTGTTGTGTTGGCAGGAGGATGCCATCAAGTTTTATACCACAGCACTTTTGAATCCTCCATACAGATTTGACAGAAGGTGTTGATAAAAATGCTATATTAGTGGCTCTGAAAATAGTTTTGGCTGGAACGCTATTCACGTGTTTATATTAACGCACTCGTTCTAATGTATTACTGTTTCTATAGTAACGGCTCATTTACAGAATGGACTATATATATATATATATATATAGGATGGGGCTACTAAGGAACAAATGAAAAAAGTGCTCTCACTTAACAAAGAAAAAATTTGGAGTTGTTGCTATAATGAAGCATTTTGCAAAGAAATCTCCAGCTGGAGTCCCCAAAGCTTCTTAAAGGTAAAAGACGCACAGAGGTCAGAGGAAGAAAAAGCGGATGAGGGTACTGGGGACTGTTTATAGCGGCTTTAAGGACCATGGATTTAATGACTTACGTGTAACTACAGTAATGGGAAAAAAGGAATTTAATTAACAGCACCTAAATAATAGAACAAATCCCCCGCCCCACACGCACTCACATGCACATCGCTGCTGAGAAATGAAGACAGATATAACAAGCCAAGCTGTTTGCCCCTCTTCCCCACGCTGCTGCTAATGCACCAGACACTTTACACCAGGGCTGTATTATTATTATTATTAGGGCTCAGGAAGGTTAATCATTCTAGGTTGCGCAATATTTCTGACAATCATGTTCGCACTGTTTACACTCTAACGTTTGCACCAAGATCCAAGTTCCACTCCACATGTATTCCATTGTATATAGTGTTATATTTATGATATCTTTGTGCAATTATATTTTGTTTATTCCTACATTCTCTTATTGCTGCTGGTCTCTAAGAGCTAGCCAACAGATTGCGTGGCGTCACGACAACGACAATAAAGTCTCTTTTTCTTTAGAAACAGATTTCAATATACCGGGGTGAGTCAAAAATTATCCGCACTCTGGCTGTAGAATTTATTTACGAGACAAACACATCACATAATCTCCTTGCTTTTGAATTATGTCAACAAGCTTTCATATTCCCTTAGGAAACAATGTTTAGGCTGTGCTGCGAGCCACGGATGCGACACGGTCTTCACTTCATTCATCCAAAGTGAATCTTTGTCCCTTTTTCCTGCTTTCAGGGGACCAAACAGTCCGATGGAGCAAGATCTGCGGGGACTACGGGGAGGATGCAATGCTGTCATCAGCAGTGAACGTGGACAAGCGTCTGGCTCTCCCTTGACCTTCCTTGAATTTCTCTATCAATTCAGGCACACATCTTTGCGACAAAACACCTTCTCCATGCTGTGCACGAAATCTTTGATAAATAACGGCACCAGGTACGGTACACCCCCTAGACCGCACAAAACTGATCAGTGCACGCTGCTCTTCTTTCGTGCAAATCAAAAGTGGGCCATCCATTTTTCTGGCACTGCAGTTACAAATGAGACAGGAGTGACAGTAGCCTCAACCAAAAAAGTGCTAATAAGTGCTGAAAGTGCAGCCCACCAGGAATGCGCTTAAATTTTGGCTCACTATCGTATATAGTCATCTTCGCTCCCAAATAGGACACCAACAGCTGGAAAGCTGGTGGGGGAAAAAAGTATGTCTGATAATTTATTAACATATAGAACCATCTTTAGCATTAAACAGCTCTTTTGGACTTTATCAATCCCAAACCCATTCACTCATCATCTATACTGCTTAATCCTGTATTCAGGGTCACGAGGGGCCTGGAGCCTATCCGAGCAGACTTAAGGCACATACACCCTGGGCTGGGTGCCAATCCATCACAGGGGAAACACATACACGACGGCTGATTTGGTAATGACAATTAACCTAAGCTATGTCTATGGACTGTAGGAGGAAACTGGAGTACCCGGAGGAAACCCACCAAGCACGAGGTGAACATGCAAACTCCACGTACACAGAGATGGGATTCGAACCCGGACCCTCGAGGTGCAAGGCGACAGTGCTAACCACTACACCACCGTGTCGCCCAATCCCAACCCATTTTCGGGAAATTCTGGCACACCCTTCTTTACAACATTGCTTCAGTCCATACATGTTTAAGCTCTCTTACTGTACGATCCTATCATGGCATCTCAAAGGACTTGACATCTGCATTTTGACTTGACCACCTTCATTTTCTTTCTTCTTTAACCTTTTCAATGTTGACTTAATGGCGTGCTTGGAATTATCGACCCAGTTTCAGCCGTGCTTTAGCTGCTGGATCAATAGTATCACATTTTTCTCAAGAATATTCCGGTATACGTGGAGTTCATTAATGTCTGCAGGTTTCCCAGGTTTAGTGGTTACAAAACTTAACCCAAATCTCCACCGCTTCCTCACCGTGCTGGACAGTTGAGCTGGTATGATGAGGTGTTTGTGGAGATACACTCTGTTAGGGTTTAAACACGAAATGTGTTGGACCGCCCACTCTTGGGAAGATTGCCAACTTGCCTTGAAAGCTTTCCGTGTCTTACTTTAAAATGCTGAATTTCAAATTATTTGAAGATAGCCGTATTTTTTATTTATTTTTTGCTAATTTTTATTTGAAGTTAATTGTTAAACTCTTGTATTTTTAAATGCTTTGATTGGGTTTTTAAGTGAGGGAAATAATGTGCAGTAAGGAATGGACTACATTGCTTCCAACACATCAACTTCAGTGTCCAAACCATCTCCATGGGCCGTTGTAATGAGAACATGACATTTGTCCATTTGAATCTGTCAGTGGTGATAATGTTCTGGTTGATCAGTGTATAATGAAGTATGTAGTATGATTAAACTGTGCACACATGAGCATGCAACTATTTCAGCACTAAATTACTGAGGACCAATCACTGTCGTAAGAGGTTCAGTATTTGGGGAGATTTGGTACAGGGTTGGCTCTGAATCTTACCAGTCTGTCAGCACTGAACACAAAGTCCCCTCTACTTGTGGTTCTATGGGGAAGACATGTAGAAAAAGTTAGAGTAATACATGAGTTATCTTCAGGGCATGCATGATTTCAGGACACTGTTAAAGCTCACTTGTCCCTGATTATGGTCTGTAGTTCACGGATTTGGTCAGTGAGTGGTAAAAGCTTCAGTTGGACCGGGGGGTCGCTGTTTATTGCGGCTTCACTCTCTTTCTCCAAAGCCTCGCTGTCAGAGCCACCGCCATTGACAAAGCGCACCTGCTTCATTGTGCTCTGATCAGTTACTGCCTCAGGCAATCTGTACAGTTATGCCACTATAAAGCGCCTATGAGACATAAAACTGTCCAGTCAGCACCAGGAAACTAGTGACTAGAGGACAACGTGTCTTCTCACACACGTGACAGCGCAATCTGCGCTACGACTTGTGTTTTGGTCAGAACGTAACGTCACATCCTCCAGTGGTTGTTTTTGGCGCATCAAAGCTGCACATATTTGTGCAGACGATTTTTTTTTTTTTTTTTTTTTATAATTACATTTTTTTTAAGGAAGTGTTTTATCAATAAATAGATAAATAGTTATTCCTGTTTGTGAAGAAAACACACACATATTCATCTGACTGGAGAGGCGTACTCATATCCATAGGAATATGAATAACCATGTGACGCAATTTATGCGCAGATGTGTGTTGAGTTGAGGTACTTAAACGCACCCTTCATTCAGGATTATATGCGCTGTAAAATATAGGTGCTAAACGAACCTTTTCATTTTCTATAAATGGTATTCCTAGAAATTAATTAGAAAGGGTGCATTTAAACTTTTATAGTGTCTGAATTAGGAGACCGACATCTTTTTGGCCTCTTAAAAACGCCTAGCGGTTACCGTAAATATCCGTATATAGACGTACTCGGGGTTTAGTACGCGGATTCGTTTCGAGGTTCGTGTAATTGTGATTTAAAGTAATGTCAACTGTCGTATCAACTTTGGAACACTGGGAGAATTTGGTATACAGTATTTTAACGTTAACGGTAACGTTTAAGTTTCTTAATAATACACCACCAGCGCGGATGCAACCGGTGTGCAAACTTTCTAATGACTTCCGCCTGGTCACGTGACCACAGTGTCTCCAACATGGCGCCGCTCTTGGTCCCGCTGCGGTGCGGGGTTCGCATTCAGAGACTAAACTTAGCTCTCCTACTTCAGAGGTCTAGCTCTTATCACGCCTGGAGTTACAACAATAAAAGCGGTGCTGGGGAATGTAAAAGGAGACGCAGGAGCGCGTTTGAGGTACGTTGTGTGACTCCGCTCAGAGTTTTGTGTCACCTTACAGGAGCAAACGGCTAACTAGCTAACTGTTTGGGAGTCTTGTCTATAAGTTCACTCATGGTATAAAATGAGTAGCAGTCCGGGTGTTTAGTAGGGGTAAGGGTGGGTGATCCAGTTTTGTAAAGGGTTTGCCAGAGTAAAAAACCAAGACAGTGTTTTTACAGTACACAGCACGTTTCCTGTAGTTTAGATATTTGTGATTTTTTTTTGTGTGTGTTGACTAAATCTTTTACACGTGGGAATTGCACAATCATGTGTGCACTGGTTACAACCTGGCGACAATCACAATATAATATCGATATCGTGATAAATTGTTACAATATGCGTTTCTGAGAATCTAAATATAGAAAGTGGTACCTCTGCAAACTGGTTTAATCTGTTCCGGAGGTGAGTTCTTAAGGTGAAGTTTCATATTGTGAAACACTTTTTCCCATAGAAAATGATGTAAATACAGATGATCCGTTCCAGCCACCCAAAAAATATTGCTAATATTACTAAATTCCAACACTGTAGTCATGTTATTGCATATGGAAACCATTAAACATAAAAAAAAGTTGTGTAAAATATGAAATAAATAGATCTTAAACCTCACGTGACGTTAACGTTTAGTAGGGCCTAGGAGCAGATACTAAGGAGACAATCTGTTGTTTAAGATTAAACGTTTTCAGATGTGTTTCCTTGCTGAAAAGTTTGCTCTCTCCTCAGTACTGCGGACTGTACTGACCTACTTTTACCCATGCTGTGACTGAGAGTTAGTGTAATTAATGGTTGTTAGAAAACCTGTGATGGCTATAGTTAAATGTCCCAGTGCTGTTACTGTCTATTAGCACCACTTGTGGAAAGCCCCATCAGATGGAACTGATGTATAAATAAAATCCTAGCTTATTCACCCAACTTGGTAGGGATGGATGACATCTAAAATGATCATAATCACAATTTCCTTATTTGAATGTCATGATAATCTATTCTATCGATTCAGTTTGATTGAGTCATCCATCAAATACATGAAGGAACTAAAACAGGAATTTACGTAAGTGAAGCAATCTTTAATTTAACCGATCCAACCGTTCAACAACATAGAAGATAGCATGAGCTGAAATGCAGTATTATGTTTTTTATTAACCCAACGGGAAGAAGAGAAGGGTAAAGCTCTTGTCTCTCAAGCACTGAATCTCTGCTCCTCTCCCTATGCACACCTTTGTAGACAAGCTGTGGCTCTTAGTCCTACCTGAGACACTTTGAGGCATGTACAGAGCACTAGTTTAGCACAGTATTGGCATGTGTTTTTAGATCACAGTGCACACTTTTAGCATAGTATTTTTTATTTTAAATATTAAATAGTCTACATTTTATATTTTAAATATTGTTTTTCAATATCAACACAAGACGCTCCATGCATCGTGTCAGGTCACATGTCAATCGTGTACTGATTTCTGATTGTTGCACATGTTTACTACCCAGTTTGTTTAGGGATTAGTTCAGGATCCCTTATATTGGACAGACCTACTGAGTGAATGTAGTCTGTCTGGCCAAAAAAGTAGTCACCACGCCAAAGAGTTCAATTATTGATCTGCATCAAGTAAAGAAAACAACTAGGGGATTTTAAATTACGAAACTGGGTTAAGAACACTTTAAAACGTTATTAAAACCTGGAACAATAGTGCTGAACCATCAACTTTGTGGAAGAAATGTGGTCAGAAAAAATCATGCATGGGGATCACTTCTTGGTGAAAAAGTCAACGGTAAAAACCATAGCAATGTTTCATAGTGAAAATAAGAGCATTTCCATACACACACAATGTGATGAGAGCTCACAGGATTGGCACTAAACTGCTGCGTGGTCGTAAGAAAACCACTTGTTAGTAAGACTTATCAGAAAAAAAAAAACGTTTCTGTTTTTGCTAGTCAGCATAAAGATTGGACGTTGGAGCAATACAAAAAGGTCATGTGAGTTCAGTTCGACCCAATTCCAGAGTAATGTGTACACTCATTATGCATTATGTCCACTGTACAAGCCTCCAGAAGCAGTGCTATAATCTGCGGTTGCTTCACTTGGTCAGGTCTAGGCTCAGCAACGTTATGTATCAATAAAATGACTGACTACCTGAATGTACAAGGTTATCTCATCAATGGAGTTTTTCCTTCCTGATGGCACAGGCAGTGTTTCTGGCAGCATTAGGAATCATTTTCACACATGAACTGGCCACCACATTGTGTGCTGTAATCAATTAGTGTGTGTGACTTTTTTTGGTCAGTCAGTTTATAATCAGGAATCAGAGCTGACATTGGCTCTTTTTTTACAGAAATGTAAAAGTCACAAAGTAATTAAAAGTAGTTTGAATAAAGTTCATCAACTTGATAAAATCGGCTTTAATGTCATTGTACTAATTGAGTGTGTGGGTCTGGCACATAGTTTCTACAGCGACGGCTGATCGTTCCACCCACTGCAGTTTAGTGACATGACAGTTTAAAATTCAACTACTAAACAAAAGTGTACTAATGTGCAGAAAACCAAGTTGTGGGGAATCTTATTTGACCAAAGCTCATTCGGCATTCGTCACACAACCGTTCATGTTACACCTACACTGCCATCAGCAACGCTATTAACCAGACTAATCCCCCAGAGTGTTGAACGTTTTACTACCGTGCATGCGCTTGACTACACAACTCCAACTACCTGGACAATATGAGAAGGCTGTGGCGTGTCGGCTTCCGAAATAGCTTATTTTATTTATTTATTTATTTAATTAAATTAAACGCTTCCATTATTTGCTAGTGGTGAAGTCCGGGCTCCATATTTCCGTTGTATTTAAGTCAAATCACACAACTGTATGAAACGGACAACAAATTTAATGTGTGCTTTCAGGTTTCGTGTTTTGCCCGGGTGTGTTTTTGACCCGAGAGTGATCATGAGATTAAAAATGCACAAGGTGGATCAGTATTCTCATGCATACATTATGCTGGTGCTATCATGTTTCTTTATTATGATCACTTCTTTGCAGTAGAACCTGATGAGTCAGGTTTGGAAGTAATCGATGATCAACAGTTACTTTCAGGGCAAATAGTATAGAATGCTTATTCATGTTTCATTATCAGTCACCATTTTATGCACAACGTACGGTATAGCAGATGCAGCTAAGCCTTTTTAAAAATCTGTTTGGGAGAACAATGCCATCTACGAACGATTAGCTAGTAGTGGACAGTTCCCTCCTCCTGATCTAAAAAGCTATATATATATATATATATATATATAAGTGTTTGCATTTAAAGTGTCAACTTTTCATGATCCTACAGGTGGAGCGCTCAAAGTAAGTAAAGTATTTACTAAGTTTGTTTAGAATTGCAATAAAATCTGGAAAATAATATGTAATGTCAAATCAGGATATTCATAAAATCGTGATACTTACAGAATCACTATTCAATTCAAATCGGCACCTAGGTGTCGTGATGTGATGCATTGGGAGGTCCCTGATGATTCCCATCCCTTGTGGACAGTAACTGATTGCTATAGCAGGGGTTCTCAGCTCCAGTCCTGGAGCACCCCACCTGCCCTGCACACTTTCCTGCTCTTTCAAACCCACTTCAATTAAGCAAAGGCTGTAATTATCTCATTAGCTAAATCAGGTGTGCTGGGAGCTGAGAAAACACTACAATGTGCATGGCAGGTGGTCCTCCAGGGCCGGTGCTGAGAGCAGTATAGATGATGACCTCTTTAAACCGGAATAATGACCTGTTTCCTGGTGCAGCGCTTTGGTTGTATTGAGTATTGTGCAAGATTTTCAAAACTGTAACCTCTGCCTTTTAAAGGACAAATGCAGCAGGTACAGATTAGAGTGATTTCTATAGCTATTGACAAAGAAAGATGACTTCCTGATTAGGGCAAAATTGAAAGTGTCCGTGTTACCCTAGTCCCCACAATGAAGCGCCCACTTTAGCGCGACCTGACTTCACATAGAGGACATGGAGCATTGTCAAATGATGGCAGCTGTCGAAGCAAATGCTTGTCACATTCTGCGACTTGTGCCAAGCGCAGATAAGGCTGCAAGAGCGTTCCCTCCCTACATGGATGAGATTAGGTAGCCAGGAAACTCTCCACCGTTTAGCAAGTAATGACTGGCTCTGCGTCTGCAGATTACTAGCACTCTGGCTAGGACAGAAGCTTAACACTGTAACTGTTACAGCACTCAAAGAGCTCAAGTGGCTTTCCCATACTGTTTTAACACGCGCCCATTGATTGGTCCTTGACATTTCCTCTTGATGGAGTCCTAATCAGGGCCATTCCAACGCTTTTCACGCTCTACATGATGATGATGCAAATAAGTATTCTGCGACAGATGTGTGATAATCTGTTCTTCCTGTCAAGTTTAACAATGACGATCATTACGCTGGTCTGGGCGTGTAGCAGCACGCTTGTAGCTCTTTAATTGGAAATAGGTTCACTTTATTATTATAGTAAATAAACTCTATCTGAAGAGTGTTTGCATGTTAATTAGCTAGTTAAACACCTGGAAGCTGTAATTATTCCCTTATTATCTCTTTTTCTCGTCACGACATCCCATTTCGTCCCGTCATGTCACAGCATAAATTATATTACAGAGACGTTCAGTCTGCTACGACAATTCGGCAAACTGCTCCTTTTAGTTTTGTGTACATTTCTAATGCCACTACCAGGTTTCGAGACGTCTCATGAGTCTCGAGTAATCATATACAGCCTATGTTCGTGCTCTCACTTGAATTTTCAGCAGATTTTCTGACCACAGTGAAGGTTGTCGCTGGCTGTGTTTGGTCATAGCGACAATAAATCAGCCACCAGTGAAAAGGTCACATTAGGTGTTCTGGGTAGAGCAGTGTATCATGGGTAGACTGCTGATTTGACTCAATTGGGTTTTTGGGCACTGTGGTTTTCGATTCAGATCGATTCAATAGCAGTAATGTTTTATATCTGATTTGTCCGTCTCAAGCACCTCTTTCTATTCAAACAACGATCAAAAACTCCAAATAAGAAGTGGTGATGCTCTTGCATTTGCGGAACATTTAAACAGTTTATATTTCCCTGCAAAACCAGTGGTTATTTTTGTAATTAAGTTTACCTAAATATGGTTTCTCCCACAAGTTTCTCTGTAATTTAATCGGGTCAGATTCCCAATTCTCCAATCCCTGATTCCCGTCCCAGGCCGCTCCACACATCAGCGGCAGCCACCAACCAGGAAGGGGCTCCTCCGACCTACGTGAAGTCGCCGACCACATACCCCTCGCTGTCGCAATAATAGAGGCAGCAGTGCAAAACTGCCATCCCTCACCTCTTCAAGAGAGCACGGCCAATCTGCTCACTGGATTCCCAGGTATGGGTGGCTGTAGCATCGAACCCATGACCCCTTGATGACACTGGCAAGCAACAGTCATGTTTAGAAACCATTTCTAAACATGTGAAATGATACTGAATTGAAAATTACCCAACGATTCATTTAACTGAATCGATCAACAAAAGATCAATTTATTTGCATAATTTTTTGGTTTTATTATTATTATTATTATTATTATTATTATTATTGAATACAAAAGATCTGTATGACCGCTAAAACCCTTTGGAATGGGACTTATCTTTTTATGTCTGTACATCTTCATCTATCAGAGATAGTTGCCCTATTGAGCCTCTAATTAACCTGAATATAAAACATTTTTTTCTACACATAGATCATAAACCCGTGTATAAACAAAAGGAATTGATTGGATTGGAAATGTAAACATTTCTCAGCGCAGCTCCACCTCTTATTCAGATTTGCTTCCAGGACACTTTTTCATGTCTATGTATCGATGTCCATGGTGGAGACTCGAGTATCAAAGGAACACGGACATCTGCCGCCGTTCCACCTCCAAACCCTCAAAACTCAATTTGTAGATGAGCGTGCAAACAATGCAGCCGTAATACCAATGGCATACACTGTGCTGTACGGTCATACTGCGCTCTCAGAAATTGAGTGTGTGCGTGTATGTGCAGCTCTAATCCTTACGGGTGTGTCTCATGTGCACCCAGGAATTTTGGCATCGTTCTAATGTCATATTTTTGTTTAACGTTCCGTTGGCGGAGCACGTTTTTTTCATTATCAGTCCATTGTGTCGATTTAATTTGATCGAAGTCCAAATCTTCCTTTTAAATACTTGTGCATCTCTAGTTTTAAATTAGATTCTAATAATTTAAGCCACTCTGTTTAAACACGTTCACCAAATGACGGATTCAATTCTGATTGTAAATAAAGGTTTGGGAGAAACGGTCACCCAAAGCAAAGGGGTTGGTTGTTGTATCAGCGTCTGAAGCGAGTACAATAGTGTTGGTGCATTGGCATGTGTGTTAAAATGTACTTTAACTAGTGTGGTGTCTAATTAACCTTTCGTCAAAGGCTTCTTGTTACTAGGTGAGAGTCTACGCTTGCTAAAAATATAGATCACATAGGTGCAAATTTGTCCTTTCAGAGTGTGCAGGTGCAGAGAATACAGATCCCCCTAACTGCACACGGACTAATCCTTTACCACAGATCTTTTGTTTTCTAAATAGTGTATGTTAGTTATTTTTGGGCCATGAATATTGCAATTTTTTACATGGTCATTGATGCTTATATTCCATTAAAAAGTTTTGTAATGATAGGATTCAGTTTTAGTGGATAGTTGGGTTTAAGGTTTTTTAAAAAATTTTTTATAGAACTTTCAAAAAATTTGATAGAATTTTGCAATAAATCCGATGGTCATTTCAACTTGTATAGTATACTTCTACTTAATGCTGACCAAGCAATCTGATTGGACGAGAGGCGTTCCTGGAGTGGTGATGATACATAGTTAACTACATGCATCACTCCTGGTCCCAGGTGTTCTACAGTCATTACTTACACTAACTGTTGGCCTCAGCGTGGGTGAAAGTATGTCTGTATGGTCCTCAGTACTGAGGAGGGAGCAGTTACCTGCCAAAATGACTTTCAACACAAGTCTGAATCCCAAATCCCTCCCTAACTCTTAATCCTGGACGCTAATTGGTGTGTTGAACAAGTGATTGTGTCGCCTAGCGTTGCTGAGGATCCCAAACTGTTGCAGTGCACCTACAGTACACACAGAAAGTCTGTACGGGTTTTTTGGAAACACCGATCATCCACCAAGATCGAGATTCAAACCCTCAACCTGACCGTGCTGCTGCTGCTTGCATACTTTAAGACGAGTGTGTATTCTCTACTCTTCGCTTGTACGCCATACTGTGAATAATGCATTATCATCTGACTACGCACAGAAATTGCGCCCTGCTTGAAACTCATTTTTCAAGTGTTTTTTTTTTTAAAACAGGACATTGGCGGCAGATCTTTTGCATGCTGTGGGGTGGAGCCTCTCTGGATCAGGATTGTTTTTCACATCCCAGTGGAATAAAATGACAAAATACAAATATAAAGACAAAATGCAGTTTTGAAATGATTCTTGTCGCGGAAAAATGCAATCAAGCGTTTATGGTAGCTGGCGATTTAATATATTAAATTCCTTTTAATTGATTTAATTGTGACAAATATGCAAATAAAAAAAAAAATCAGTGCTTTTTCAGAGTACTGTACGTGTTGTACTCTATACACTTACTGCACATTCATGCAGTTAGCCAGTAGCTAATCATGTGCTGGCTGTACAGTGTGTGATGCTTTGTGCAGATTGGAAAAAAAAAACCCCTGTAGCCTCAGATTCCTGTTTTTGCCTTACCGAACACAACTGCTTTGCTCCGTGCTGTATTTCTGTGTATGTTTGTCCTAAACAGTAGTTTTGCTTCAATCTGATGTTTAATGTTCGCCAAAGCACTTTATCTGTATCTTCCCGATTTTATGCATTGTGCCACGGCCACAGGATCGGCCGATTTTTGATAATTGCATGAAAATGTAGGGGTGTAGATGTTCCTATTAAAGTGGTTTCTGAGTATATAATCTTCAGCCTTATGACTATTAGTGCTTTTTTTTTTTTTTTTTTCCCTGTGTGGTACTTGTATGCTTAAGCGTGACCTTTCACACCGTGCCTTGCTTGAGCTAATGGTCGATGGTATGCTGGTAGAAACGAAGCATTTTGTGCAGTCCACTGAAACAGTCTGTTTCTTTTTGCTGGGTGCATCATGGGTCACTGGTGGGCCGTCTGTGCATGAATAAAACATCACTAAACTGAAACTAGTGTTTTTCCACCCACCCAAAGAGTGAGACATTTCAAGATCAATTCATGTACGTGTACGTACTATTACTGTACTAGTATATGTGTCCAGGCCACTGAAACGGTTGTATGTTTTTGACCTGGTGCATTATGGGTCACATGTTTAGACCTGTGACTCATATTCCTGCGAAAAGAATTCAATTGAAGAAAAGTCAAGACAAGGATGGATGCATGCAAATCAGCTGCATGTTTCTTTGAAGGCATTCAAGTGCTAGAACACGGGTCAGCTGGTGTTTTTGGTAAAAACCACTTCACAGCCATTTAAAACACGACGCCTTTTTTTTTTTTTTTTCTTTTTAGCCGGAAGCTGTTTCAGTCTAAAAAGAAACGGCATTTCATCAGCTCTGTACATGTACTTCAAGTCCAATGTGATGATTGAGATGATTTTGTTATCCTGTGGTCATAAAGGGATGGACACGGTCAGCAACAATACTCAGGGAAGCTGAATGTTCAGTTGGTTACTCAGGGGCTCAAAGTGCATGAAGAAAATATCCCCCACACCATTATACCACCACCAGCATCCTGAACCAATGATGCAAGTCAAGATGTATTCATGTTTTCATGTTCATTAAAAATCCTGACCCTGCCATCTGAATGTCACAGCCCAAACTAAGACTCCTTAGACCAGGCAATGGTTTTGGCGACCCCGTATTCGAATTCTAGTCTCCGTTTCTAGCTGACGAGAGCAATACCCGGTGTGGTCTTTCGCTGCTGTTTTGCGCTCAGAGATGTTCTTCAGCATACAGTACCTCAGTTATAACAAGATGTTATTTGACTTACTGTTGCCTTTCTATCAGCTTGAACCAGTCTGCTCATTCTCCCCTCACCTCTGGCATTTCAAGTGCTTAGAGAACTGCCACTTATTAGATATTTTCTCTTTTCCAGACCATTTTCCGAAAAACCTTAAAGACAGTTGTGTGTGAAAATCCCAGGAGATCGGCAGTTTCTGAAATGCTCAGAGCAAACCGTCTGGCACCAACAGCCATGCCACATTTAAAGTCAATTAAATCACCTTTCTTCCCCACTCTGATGCTCGCTTTGAGCTCCAGTGGATCTTCTTGACCACGTCTACATGCCTAAATTCATTGAGTTGCCCGCATGTGCTTGCCTGACTAGAATATTTGCTTAAACAAGCAGTTGAACAGGTATAACTAATAATAGTGGCTAGTGAGTGTACGTTCAGTGTGAAAAGTATGGTTTAGTAACATTTCGAGAATGCGGAATACTGACGCATTTGATTAACCGGAGGTTCACAGTTTTTAGGAAGATTATTGCAGTTATTTTAGTGTGTCAATACAGAACTAAGCCATTAATTAGAACATTTTCCTGTTTGTGTGGGATCCGTATGTAAAGGTGTAGGCTGTCACAAAGGTCCCGATGCATTATTAATAAGATTTGCTGAGAAATTTATTTAAAATATCATATGAAAGTAAAATACCAGAGTAGCTGCGCGCGGGTGTTGTGTTGATGGGGCATTTATAAATAACTTCAGCAAAGGCTCGCTTTGAATGTCTGTAATATTGGAAGTGTGAATGTTTGATGAATTTGCATAATATAGATATACAAGTTTGATATGAAAAACAAATTTTTAGAAAACTTTTTTTTTTTTTTTTGTAAATACATGATTGAGAAGCTAGACTACATAAACTAGATATGTATATCCACAAAAAAAAAATAGTGACAAATAATGGGAACATGGTGCCTCAAAAGCATCTCAAGTTACCGTTAGATTTGCAGAAGTCTCTCTTTCAGCTGTTAATAACAGACAGCGATGATGGAAAAGCTTCATCTTGGACTCATTTGACTACTGATTAGTAGCTAATACATTAATGCTTCCTCCTAAATTTGAGATGTATTGGCAAATTCAGTGCTTCCTGCAGAACATTTTTCAGGCATGGTGGCAAAAGGACGGTGGAGGATTTGCAAGCACGTGCTAAAATCTTTGGTTATTTATTTCCTCACTTATTATTAATTTCCCTGAGTGTACTAAAGGTTAGTCCTGATTTGGAGAGACCAGGCCCTTTGTTATTTCAGCAGTACCTTGTCTGTAGGTCTGCATATGCCCTTATTAACGTAAATCTCCCATAATTTTTCTGGACTTGGGATTGTCACTAGTACTGGGATTGTCAGTCGTACAGCATCTCCCTGCCCAGTAAGTGAAAGAGCCACATGTAAGTGAAAGAGCCACATGCTGACCACTGGTCACTATAGTTGGTTACTTTTGCTACTATTAAAGTGATGGGATGGTTTTTTTTGCATTTTTTTTCTTCTAAAAAAATGAAATAAAAATCAAAACAGTGCAGAAATCTGAGCTTTTGGTCTTGCTTTTGTGAGATGTTCATGAGAACCAGTTTCATCATCGTGTCCAATCTTTTGACCAGTGCTGTAGATTGCCCTGATTGTTTCACCAGCTTATGAAAAGTTTGCATAGACATTCGGAAATTCATATTCGACTTGTCTTATGAGGAACATTCCTGCTTTTATGTGTGCTGCTCCCCTTGAGGGCATTTTCTGTTTTCTTAGCTTATGAAGAAAATAGACCAAAAACCAATGCACTCCTCTACTGCTTTATCTCTTTTCCCAGTATTTGGTTTAGCACTTCTTTCAGGCTGTGTCTTTGTTTTTTTTTGTTTTTTTTTATCATTACAGGGTCTCAATCTATCATCAACATGGACATCCAGTCGAAGAGATACCAATCGACAAGTGCTGGATGCCATCAAAGTAAGTTTGGCCTTCCTTGTATTAAGTGTTTTTAGAAAAGCAATCATCCATGTTATGGGGTGGGGTCGTGTCTCATTTTGAGAATCTTGTTCCTGCATAATTTTTTTTACTATCTTTCTATTTTTTTCTTTCTTGTATCTTGTATTATCAGTTCTGATATAACCTTGTAATCGATATGGTTTATAAAGCACTCCAGATAATGCATTTTCTCTTAAAACACTTGAATTTTCTAAAGACCTGAACTGCAAAAGTATTTTCAGCTGCTGTATACGCGCTCTTAAGAGTTCCATGTTGAAAATATTATGATTAATATATTGTTTTTTTTTTTCTCCAGCTTTTAAAGATACCAGAGAGAACATGCTGGCACGGTCATGCAGGGGGAGGCCTGAGTGCAGATCCCAAAAATGTGGTGAGCTTTATAGTTTAGTGTACGAGAAAGCATCTCCAAAACGCACAGCACATCGAACCTTCATGCAGTGTAGGTTTTCTTCTAATCCTTACCTGTGTAGTTTCATTGGGCCTTTGCCCATTGTTGCCCCAGCTTCCTGTTCTTGACCTCAAATCGATATTACAATTAATGAACATTTGACTTTGATTATCATTAATGAATCATTATACCTATGAATAGCCTCTCACTGGATATGTTGCACAATTCTACTGTGCAAAATTCTGCTTCCTGATAAATGAGAATACAGTATAGTGTTAATTTTGTCGGCTCCTTTCAACGTTAGTCTTATTCTTAGTCCTGGTATAAATGTCCCTGTTAGTTTTGATCATTAGTCAATCTTACTCTATTTTAGTTTAGTCACGTTTTAGTCGACTAAAGGTCTGGACATTTTAGTCTAGTTTTAGTCAAAGGAACCCTTAAGAATTTTAGTATAGTCAATAAAATCTTAACATTTTAGCAATAAGATAACTATTAATGAACCCTACAGTCAATCTAGTATAGCCAAGACCATCTTTGAAAGGGTTTTCACAAAATTATCTTTACATTTAAAATGTCTTTCCATCTAATTATATTTATTTTTAACCATCACAACAACTACTGCATGTCCATATCTTTTTAACTATGACAGGTTTTTTAAAATTTTTTTTGAGAAACAGTTGACATTGAGACGTGACTGCTACTCATGACTTGTAAAGCCTTTATAACGGCTCTAATCTGTGGTGCTGGTTGTTAATTGGTGATTTCTGAGGCTGTTAACTCCTAAATGAGCGGCTCCTCTGCAGCAGATCAAAGTTTTGGTCTTGCTCTCCGGGGACTGTCTTCATCTAATCCAGTTTATGTTTTTGCAAGAGCTATTGCAGAACAGCTGACCTTTGTGTCTTAACACAACAACTGACTATTATGTTTACTTAATTATCCAGTTCCATATGTGTTCTTTCATAGTGCATTATAAAAAAAAATCCAGTATTGTTCTAGAACATGGAGAATAAATCCAAACTTGTGTTTACTGGTACAGTATATTAGTGATTTTATGCATTACATTGCTGCCACATGATGGTGTGATCATGACATGATTTAGATAGTATTTTCAGTATCCCTTTTTTTCTGAGTGCCTCAGCAATCAGTACTGATGCAGAATGAATGCAGTTTTCTTCTTATTGGTCAAACAGAGTAGTAAAGTGAAGCTCATCGCTTTTTTTCCTTTTCATCTTGTTCCCGCGTCCGATTTCACCAAGCACAGGTGTTCGCTATTTATAATTCGATTTATTTTGTCCACTTGTCATTCTGCCAGTGCCTCATTTTTTATGCTACCATATTGACAGGATTAGAGGGAGTTTGCTGGGAATTTTTTTTTTTTAGCATTTTTTAAATTTTTTTTTTTTGCAACAGTAACGGCAGCAGGTGGGTTGACGGCGTAAACAGGTTGGTTGGCACGCGCAGGCGCGGGGCGGCTCTAGGGAGATGAGCTGCGTGGGATGCCAGGCACCACCTGCAGAGGCTACTGCTGCTTTCTGCCTGGGCCATATGACACCGCATCCCTTGGCAGCACAACAGTGTGTGTGTCTGTTTGTGCTCTAAGAGACGCCTTTAACTTTTAAACTTCTAAACTTGGCCATCGCTTTTGTTAAGGGTGGAAACTTGCATTTGGTTAGAGGGCGCTCTTGTGTAACTTTTTTTTTTTTTTTTAGAAACAAAATGTATATATTTAAATCCAGAATGATATTTTTACCTTAATTTGTACTAGCCAGCTACAGTTCAAGTATTGATCGTGTAAGAGTTTACAGTAATGCACACTGTCGAAATTGCAGTATGGACCTCAGTAATTACTTAATCCCAAAGGCAATGTAGTATAGGTAAAATAAGGATAGTCAAGAATTTGTGTAGGGTTTGTCAATAATTCATGTATTTGTTTATTAAATAAAAAAAATCCTTTGAGGTGATAGATGTAAATCGGCACATTTTGTCGGTTCGAAATCATTTGTCACAATCATCAGATCATTTGTGCCATTATTAGATGTTAGCCTAGATAAATTTGTTTAAAAACAAAAATGAACATTTAATACAAATGAATTGTGTAAAAATTATAATCATAACCTTCATTCATTCATTCAGTCATTCATTCATTTATCAAATCATGCAGCCCTTCTGTACATTTGATCCATTTAAGTGTTTAGGGATCATGGTGAAGGATTTTAAAATCTAGCCCGAGCTGTTTAAGGAAATGCTAAAAATCAGTTTAATGTAATAGTAAAAATGTGCCTGCTTTAACGTAATTTTGGCAGGATATTAATCTAATGATGTTCCCGGAGGACCTTGGCACGCGCGGCTTTAATGTTAATGTGTCATCAGATTCATTCCATCAGTTAATTATCAAGTCCTTCATGAGGTGAATTGTGTGTCGCAGAAAGGAAAATGCTAAACTGTGCGCAGCTGGGAGTCGAGCAGCACCAGACTTTGATATTCTTGTTCTAAAATTGCATTCTCATGTTTTTTTTTCTTTTCTTTTTTTCTTCTTCTTCTGAACAAAGTAAAATCAAAAGGATTGACCTTCTAGCCTTTGAGTTCATTGTATGTTTATATATTTATAAATTTTTTTGTCTCTGATGACTTGCTTATTTCTGGGATGAACATGTTTTTCCCTTTTACTAGCTAAAGGAGGTGGACTCTACCAAGATCCTATCAGCCATGCTTGCATACGTTTGGCCTAAGGATCGACCAGACCTGCGAGCTCGAGTGGCCATCTCTCTCGGCTTGCTTGCCGGAGCTAAGGTAGGATCACTTTATTGTCCTGGATTGTTAATTTGCCATTTCCACCAGCACTATAGACATTACATTGATCATTCGATGCCTGTAATGTCACATCTCGCTTCCGTTGTCTCAAGCGCTCGTAATCTGCTGCTGTTTTGCATCAGTTCAAAGACTAACAGCCCAACGCCTTTTTGAAACTTTTTACAGAGCTTAATCATCAACAAAGAGGAGCGTTACAATTTGGGCGCTTGCTTGTTTTCCTTGTAATGATTTGTCACTAATTTGCACCGAAAAGAAGACTGGCAGGATCATGACTCACAAGGTTATTTCAGCCATTTCTCACCCCGCATGAGCACAAACGAACTACCGCTGCACACACTCCCCATCGTTCTCCACTGCCAAGTCCAGTCATGGTAAAAAAAAAAAATGTTGTGTAGTTATGCCTTTTTTTTTTTTTTTTTGGGAAAGATTGTGATTTGTGTCTCCAGCAAGTCTCACACTTGCAGGATCAGGTGCAAGGGAAGGGGCATTAATATTTCCTAGTGTGCCTATGCTGGAGTTTAGGAGAAGGCATATGTGGAAACGTAGATAAAGATTGACAAGCGTGTCAGAAACTGATAACCTGCATCGTTTTATCAGCCCGTCTGGGTCCGTGCTACATAATCATGCTGGGCAGATTCGTACGAGGAAAGAACTTCGTTCAGCGGTCCTTCATGCCAAAAATAAATAAATAAATAAATGAAATAAAATAAAATATGCACACACACAGACTTTTTTTTATTATTTTGTTATGACTGCATTCAACCCATCCGGTGCTTATTCTCCTACAAAGTTGCATTAGTAATTAAAGTTAGTTTCAGTCTAGTCACCCCCCGACATGTTCTTTACTGAAAAGGGCAGCACTATAGACATATGGAAGTGAGACTCAAGAATGAAGTTATTAGCTGGGTGTTGGCAGCGAATCCTCTGGGTTTTTTTTTTTTTTTTCCCCGCTTCAGTAATTGGTAATCGTGTTTTTCTTGCTTGTTGTGAAAACTGTTATTTTGAAGCACTATTTCTATTCATAGCAGCCTTACATGCATGATTGTAGTTAAAGGCCATTCGTTCTGTGCTTTGTTCGTGCTTAAACATCATGCAGTTCAGCAACTCGAGGTCGGGAAATAATCCCGCACGAGATGGAACGCTGTCATTCACCTAAAAAATCCAACCCTCACTTTCATGTTCTCATTGAGTATAAGGGTTAAAACAAAAGTGGGGGAGCGAATTATGGGTGAACTGGCACGTTGCATACACACTCCGGCCCTGTCTAATGCGAGGCAGAACTCGACAGCCGAGCAGCTGTCCCCAAGCTTTTAATTAGCTTTAATAACCATTTCAATTCCATTAGCGGATGCATCAACCAACTCATTTCCAGATCTGTCTAGAGGAGTGTGTGCAAAACACTCTGCCCCTAATGCAGTGCCACTCTATCGCTTATCAGCATGCTTCCTAAGCTCACGCCAGCTCTCACTTATTCTGTTTCCTTGTTTTTCTTTTACCCCCCCCCCCCTCCTCTCTCCATTTTCCTCCCATCCTCCAGCTCACCAATGTGATGGTGCCCTTCATGTTTAAATATGCAGTAGACGGCCTGAACCAGATGTCGGGACACATGTTGAACCTCAACGACGCACCAAACACAGTGGCCACCATGGCAACGGCCATTCTCATTGGCTGTGAGTAGCCCAGCTCCCCCTCCTCCTTACTTGGCAGGTGTTTGACTTCATCTCAGGCAGAACAGCATCCTTATGAGCCAAGCGACCTTTACCTAGAGGGATACGTATCCATATTGCTTTTAAACCATTTGTTGTTTTAGCGAGTACCTGCCACATCTGCCTGCACAGATGTTAATATATCTTGGGGTTTTTATTTGGTGTCAGTTTTATTTCCTCTGATCCTTTATGATCCCTATGATCCTCTGGCTGGACTCATTCTTGACACTCTTGACACTTCTGTCTGTCTGACACACACGCGAACACAATGTCTCTGTTTTCTGGCTTGTACTTCCGAAACAATGCCTATAAAAAAATTAAAAAAAGGGACAGGACAAAGCAGTGTGTATATATATATATCCCCTGATCACCAAGTCAGCAGCCTTAAATAACGACAATCTGTCAAGCAAGAAAGCACATCTCGCCGTCCATGGTATTGCTGTTAAAATGAGCATGTTCTAAAATACGGCTAACATATACAGTATATGAATGCACAGAGTGGCACTCGTATGTATTTTAACTTGCTTGCCTTTGTGCTTGCTCACTTGAGAACAATAAAATGAACTTAACGAGTAATAGCAACCACTCACTTTGCAAGCGTTATTGTAGCGTGCCGTCCAAATGTATTGTCACTTTTCCCCGTGGCTGCAAATTTAATGAGATCTATTAGGTTCTGTGCACACAGACCATTAATTGGAACTGTCTGTCTGAGTCTCTGCAAACACACATACGCGCGCGCGCACACTTTTGTTTTTATTTATTCTTAATTTATTTATTTAATTTTTTTAAACCTGAATGGAATTTGCTATCACACAAACAGAAGGTAGCCTCCACAAGTTGGAATGCTGAAGGTGAAGGGATTTATTCTGCTAGTGCCGAATTTGTATTCATATTCAAGGGGAAAGCAGCATCAGGGCAGAAACTCCAGACGCGTAGCATTTTCTCTCTACAGTAAGACTTGTTTTTAAGTGGTTTAACTATATATAAACTGCCTGGACAAAAAAAAAAAAAAATCATGCACATTCTTAGATTACATTCAGTCACATTAAGATTTGATTGTAGCACACATTGTGGTGGCCAGTTCATTTATCAAAATGATTCCTCATATTCCCAGAGTGCTGGAAAATGGCCATGCCATAAGGAAAGAAAAAAAGTCTGTTGTTGATGTTCGTCATTTGACATCATTTTATTGCCACATAACATTGCTGAGCCTTGACCTGACCCACTGAAGTAATCCGAGATCATAACACTGCATCCTGTGGGTTGTACAGTAGCAGCTACGCATCATGGGTGCATGGCTTCTCGTCCTTTTCTTCTTACCCCGTCACACCCATCACTCAATTAGACTCTTGACCTTTTTCCATTGCCCCAAAGTCCAATCCTTATTCTCCATAGCACACGGGAGCCTTTTTCTGATTAGCCACACACACAGCTGTTTAGTCCCAATCCTGAGAGTTCCCATCACATTGTATATGAAAATTATCTTACTTTCATTAATAAACCTAGCTATTGTTTGACTATTGATTTTTGAGTATATTTTTTTCATGATGCGTATCACTATGTGTTTAAGTTGTCTCCACTTATTTATTTATTTTATTTTTTAGACCACATTTCTTTCAACACCATCCTTCCTGGTTTTGATAATGTATTGAAGGGTTCATAACCCACTTCCAGTAATCAGTAATCAAATCTCCTTTAGTTTTTTTTTTGCTTGATGCAGATTTTTTTTTTTTCTTTTTTGCACAGGCAGTATTAAATTAATAATTGGACCTTGCATTTATTATTAGTTGCGATTTTTGTAAGGCGGCACGGCGGTGGTGGTTAGCACTGTTCCCTTGCACCTCCAGGGTCCGGGTTCGATTCCCGTCTCTGTGTGCATAGAGTTTGCATGTTCTCCTCGTGCTTGGCGGGTTTCCTCCTCCGGTTTCCTCCCACAGTCCAAAGACATGTAGGGTAGGTTAATTGGCATTCCCAAATTGCCTGTAGTGTGTATGTGTGTGTGTGTGCGATGGATTGACACCCTGTCCAGGGTGTCCCCCGCCTGGTGCCCTAAGTCGCCTGGGATAGGTTCCAGCCCCCCCTGTGACCCTAAATACAGGATTAAGCAGTATAGATGAGGAGTGAGAAACATTTTGTGAAGAACTTGAGCATAATCCTGATCCTTTAATCATGTCTGTGACAGATGTTATATATTATTATATTATATAAAATGATTATATTCATCCAAAACATTGTGGTGAAGCGCTGTTATAAGTGACTTGCTGAGAAACTTTGTCTGTCTCAGATGGTTTGTCTCGAGCTGGTTCAGCACTCTTCAACGAGCTCCGCAATGCCGTGTTCGGCAAGGTAGCACAGAGCTCCATCCGGCGCATCGCCAGGAATGTCTTCCTGCACCTGCACAACCTGGACCTGGGGTTCCACCTGAGCCGGCAGACAGGCGCGCTGTCTAAGGCTATCGACCGAGGCACACGTGGCATCAGCTTCGTGCTCAGCGCCCTCGTCTTCAATCTTGGACCCACGGCTTTCGAGATGGCACTAGTCAGCGCCATCCTGGTCAGTGCACTTGAGTCCACAGTTATTTTAAAATTTATACTGATATGTGTATATTACACGTTGATATTCTGTAGCTTCATATTAGTCATTCGGTATCACCTAAAATGTTAAAGTAGCAGCTATTGAATATCTTTTTTTTTTTTTTTTTTTACAAAAGCACACAAAGAGCATTGAGAAGATAAGATGTCTGATTTTAGTTTATAAAAACACTTGTCAGAAAAGCCGCCTTGACTTACAGTTTAGAAGTAGAAAGTTGTACAGTATTTGTGAACTTTTATGACAATTTATATGTGGATTACTCATTAATGTATAGTAATTTAATTACTTTATAGTTAAATATATTCTCATTAGGTTTTCATTGTGGTGTTAATTATCTCATGGTTGATTTCTCAACTGCTTCATATCCTGGTGAGTGGGGGGGTGAAAAAAGATCAGAAAAACAGTCGATTCACAAAGCAGTTATGCTTAAAATAGACTGAACTAAGCAGTCTGCTACTTTGGCTTTTCTGTACTAATGCAGTGCTCTTGAAAATCATGCGCTCACTCCATATCCACTAGCAGTGAGTGATTAACCTCCTCAGCTTCCTCACCTTCAAGTCCCTTTAATGATGTCTGTGCGCCGATGATTGAGACATTACCTCTGACCGCACCTTTACTTTGTCCATTTGTAACGCTCAATTTAATGGGCATAATCACAAAGCGGAAACGTGTTAAGTGCTACGTAAAAGGACCGTGCGTGCTTTTTAGCAAGGCTCAAGTAGGCATTCCCCTTGTGGGCTCTGGAACTGTGTGTGTGTCTGCTGCTACTGTTAAACACTGCTGTTTGTCTCTCTGGCAGTATTATAAATGCGGCGGTCATTTTGCTCTCGTCACTCTGGGGACCTTATCAGCGTACACACTGTTCACCATCGCAGTTACACAATGGAGGTACAGTAAAACACTTAAATTGCTTGTACAATATGTTCAGTATTGGATGTATGTGATGTTTTTGCAGGTTATACTTGCAACTGCTGGTCAGAATGTGCTGGCTATGAGATGATAAATCTTTAATGTTAGTGTGCTCCTTCCAAAATTGATGATGTTAATAAACTAAATAAAAATCCCTCATGTAAACATGGTGTTAACCTTTGATAGTACGTTCAATAGGGAAATATTGTCCATGTTAACGCATCCTTTTTTTTTTTTTCTTTGTTCGAATTAATATATTCTTTCTGCACACGTTTGCCCCACGTAGGGGTGACTTGGATAGTTTACTGGACAGAAAATTTTAGGAATGGGAGTCATCAAGGGCTACCCGATATATCACAATACCTAGGTGCCAATTCGATTTGTATTGTGATTCTCTAAATATCATGGTTTTATAACTATCCACATTTGATATTTCATTTTCTTTCAGATTTGTTTTTTTTTTTTTACAATTCTAAACAAACTTATTTGCAAATACAAAAAAAACCCTATAAATGAAAAAAAGAAGAAAATTGCATTCCTGATCAATAAACTCTGCAAGAGCAACTTTCTCCTGTTTGCCTTTTATCCAATGGTTTATACTCAGTCTTAACTCAGTGGCAGGGTTCCCTCTAAAAAAAATGTGATGAACTCGTATAGAACAAGAAACCATTCAAACATGTTCAAGTAAATGTGTACAAAAAGTAAGAACTTTCAAAAGACTGCGGCAAGTGCTGTTGTATGAAAACAATCAACCAGACGGTCGGTTACATTTAGGCATTTGGCAGACGCTCTTATCCAGAGCGACTTACATTTTTTATCTCATTATACATCTGAGCAGTTGAGGTTAAGGGCCCAACAGGGACAACTTGGTGGAGGTGGGATTTGACCCTGGGACCTTCCGAACCGTAGTCCAATGCCTTAACCACTAAGCTACCCCTGACCGGTTGATGCGCTGCTACACGTAAGGCGATGTTTTAAACTATAACATCACATCCTGAAGTGTGATATTCGTCTTGCATCACATCAATTACGTTTCTTATTAATTAAATATTTAGCTACCTTCAGTGTTATATTCTCAGCAGATGAAATGCTTGACGGTAGGCAGAAGCACTTGTATTTTGATTGAAGCGTTTGCGTATATAAATGCACATCTTATCCGATCATCATCCAAGTGAAGAAATTAAATTGGCATCTCTAACTGGAATGATATTAATCAGATTCAAGAAATCTAACCTGTATAAACAGATATTGCTGTTTTTTGATATTATTACCCTCAAGAGAGAAATAAGTTAAATAAATATGTACATTTATTACATGTGAGGAAATGATGACCGTTTTACTGATTATAGCAACATTTGAAGCTAGCTAAATATTTAATTAATAAGAAATGTAATTGTTGTGATGTAAGAGGAATAACACACTTCAGGACGTGATCTAGTTTAAAACATTCTGACGTACGGGTGGCAATGCATCATCCAACCCTCTGGCTGATTGTTTTTATAAAAGTATTTCACTTCTTACTTTTTGTATTCCTTTACTTGTACATGATTAGTATGTAATTTCCCTCTGTGTTTGAACGGTTTCTTGTTCTATTTGAGTTTATCCCAGTTTTTAGATGAAACCCTGCCACTGAGTTTAGACGAAGTCCAAAACCATTAATGCAAATGTTACATATTTTATAAATGTTTTATTCTTCTTGACATGCTGCATCTTTTTCGAACAGGACCCAGTTCAGGATAGCGATGAACAAGGCAGATAACGAAGCGGGCAACGCAGCCATCGACTCTCTCCTTAATTACGAGACAGTAAAGGTGAGTCCCTCTCGTCGTCCCAGCCACGAGGCACTGGCACTACCAGTTGCGATATCTCTTGTGATAATGTCAAGCTCAATTAGCTCATTTAATTCCGTGGAGCTTCAAAGTGCGACATGAGAATAAAGTTAATCTGCCTTTGGGATTTAAATCCAGAGTGCAAAATAAACCAATTTGCGCGATAGGAGAATATTAACTCTCTTTCGAAGTCCTTGATCCTCCGTTCCCTGCGTTAGTCTTTAACATTCTCCACTGACGGTTTTGATTAATGCCTTCAACTTCTTTGTCAGCTCGCTACTTTCTTCTTCTTTTCAGCTTTTCTTCAGTTCTTCCTGCTTCTTCACCCCCCCCCCCACCCCCTTGCCCTTGTTGTTAAGCGCAGATGTATTTTGTTTAAGGCTTTATTTCAGTCACTGATGTCAATGCAGCTGGATTTAGCATCACTGTAAGCCAGCGTGCATATATAATTAGATCCCCACCCACTCCTAATCTGTTCTCCACTCGCAAAAGCTTCTGCAGAACATCAAAACACACGCACATATACACACGTACACACACATGCATTTCTTTACCGCACGCTCGTCTCCTCTGCTCTGTTGAGCACATTTCCTGACAGCAGAGAAATTGCTATGAAACTCGGCCGCTTGCTTCTTGATACCTTTCTCTCCCATAACTAATTGGCACAGGAAGTTCTTGTTAAGTTTGTCGTGATCTGATGAAATATTCTGATTGTCATTACGGTCCAGGAGAATTTTTTTTTTGATCATGCTGCCAGGGGAGGCAGCCACACACATTGGTAAATGCGCTAATGAAGCCAAGTAGCGCTCTCTGCGTGAAGCAGAAAGGGTCTCGGATGACTGTCAGTGCGGCCCGGTATTGGAGAGTGTCCTTCTCATTTGCGCCGATGCTTTTTGTAATCATGTCCTCAGCGGTGCTGTTGATAAGACTGATTCTTTTAATAAGCTGCGTTTATCGCCTCACCTCTGTTTGTCACGTTTGGAGACTAATTAATATAACTGTGATGCAGTTCTGTTTTCAAACAACAGTGAAAAAGGTCTCGTTGTTTTCCTCCTTATCTTTATTCCGATAACCTGCTGATTTTTCAACGCAGCAGCAACTCTATGCATCCTTTAAACCTTGATCATAAATATCTTGCATCGCAACATAATTTTTTAGGCAGAAGAGCACTAGACTATTGAACTTTTTGAAACTGAAGACTCTCGGATAATGTTTACTTTACAGATGGAGATAAGATACGTCAGTTCGCGGATGCGGTTATATTTGTTTTTGCAGTGTCCTTGCAGGTCCTTAGGGCGTTTTCACACTGCGGTCCTGGATCCGTTTCCGAGTACACTTGGCCCCGGGACCAGTTGATTTTTGTCTKTGAGAAWGGAATCGTTCCGAACCGTTCCGCGCTCAGGATCGGATCCCTGGACCGATTGCAGAGGTGGTTTTGGGAACGGAAGGCGGGGCATGCGGCTCAAGAGCGGAAGTTCACAGCGACGTGACGTAATCACTATTCGACCTTGTCGTTCTTTGCAAACAAGTATGGCTGCTAAGGGTTCCTTCTGGAGTGCTGAAGAAGTAAAATGTCTACTCGAAATTTGGAAAGTTGTTTGACAAAGCTGTTGTTGTCTCAAACTTTGTAAAAACAACAACAATAACAGCGTTGAATCCATGTCGCACAGTATGACGAAAGCGGGTGCTGCTTCTTCTCTGTCCGTTTTGGCGGAAGACGAACCAACTACCTCTCTACCGCCACCTACTGTTTCCGGTTGGGTAAATACGCAAGTGTCCCCGGGATCACAATCGCTATTACAGTGTGAACGCAGTCCTGCGGGGGGATTGGGGAGGGGGAGAAACCGTGCTCGGGTACAGAACGGAACGGAACGTTACAGTGTGAAAACGCCCTTAAATAGCTATGAATTTCAGTATGCTTACAGCCCTTCGGCTATTTTTTCGTGACTTTTTCTCTCTCTCTCTCTCTCTCTCTCTCTACAGTACTTCAACAATGAGAAATATGAAGCAGAGAGATACGACAGTTTCCTCAAAGTCTATGAATCCTCTTCACTGAAGACTACCTCGACCCTGGCCATGCTAAACTTCGGACAGAGCGCAATTTTCAGCGTCGGTCTCACGGCTATCATGGTGCTGGCTAGCAAGGGCATCATTGCAGGTGAAAATCCTTAATGCATTTTAAGCCTTAAGCTATTTCATATGGATTAGTCGGTGTTATTAATAAGATCTCAGGGCAACGACGAGCACCAAGTTGATGCCCATTCCTAGGTTATACGTTCGTCACCAAAAAATCGAATTGGATTTAAATCCCAAAAAAGAATTTAGGTTAAGAGCGAATGATCATCATGTTATATTTTCACCTTTATCCAAAACACCTGCAGGTTTTTAAATAATTTTTCAGCTGAGACCTGCAAAGTACTTTTCTCCCATTGATACATAGATTATATTATTCAAGTCTGGCATGTCTTATTTCCTCTTGAAAAGCAAGGTTCTTTGGAGCATTGTGTCAAATTTGCACATAACATTTTCACATTCCCATTCGTCACCAATACATACTTATTTAACCTAAATTGAACAATAAAAATCCAACTATGTCCCTGAATTCTACTTTGCTTGTTTTTAAGGAACCATGACCGTGGGAGATCTGGTGATGGTTAACGGGCTTCTCTTTCAGCTTTCAATGCCCCTCAACTTCTTGGGCACCGTGTACAGAGAGACGAGACAGGCTCTTATCGACATGAACACACTCTTCACTCTGCTTAGCGTGGACACCAAGATTAAGGTAGACTGATTTCAGTGATCCTTCACTCCATAGATCTTTGTTCAAACACTGCAGTGCGACCACTGCGTTTGTTTCATCGGCCATTTCGTTTGATTTATTAATGAGGCTTCTTGATTGAGGTAATTCACTGGAAGTGATGTTGAATTGTTCCTCGTGTTAATAACTACAATATTCATCAGGACATTATTGTTCTGCCTCTCCAGAATGTCAGTGCCTTTTTTTTTTCTTTTTTTTTTTGGCAATAGTCATATTCTTAACCCTGGCTCTTTCTGTGGATTTAAGCACTACACATTTGCATAACGTATGCTTCAGTATCCATTTTAATCCCTGAAACATTTGTTTTTTTTTGACGGTGGTGGTTGAAATGCATTCGAGGTTGATGAAGCTCATTCTTCATTTGGGCTAATTCAGCATGCAGCCTGTAATTATATAGAATCAAATCTGGCTAGTTGTTCCCAGTGATCAGTAATGTGTCTCAGTCGCCTAAACCCCACACCCACTCAACGCCTCTGTGCATGACTGACCAGCCCATCAAAACATTACAAAGGATTATATGATTCCTTGAACATCACAGATAAACTTAGAATTAGCATAAATGTTTCCAGTGCATCTGTTGCATCTTAGTACAGCAGATGTGTTTTTTTTAAAGTAACATTTTAAGTAAAGTGTATGCAAAAGTCAGATGCTGGTTTTTATTTGTATTTTTCTTTTCATATATAGCTGACACGAAGCATAAAACACAAAAGCATTGATGCATAATTCAGATGGTGGCTATGAGGATGTCACAAGGTTAAAAATGCTAATCTGGTATTTCGTACAGTATGTGTACAGTGTATACACATTGAATATGCTTAAGACGTGCACAGATTTCCCTTAATAATGACAAATTCTGACTGTTTTTATTAAAGACTAAGTTACAAATGTTATCGCTAAAATTCTCCGTCAAACATTTCATCAGGTCATGGATGAAAACCGCCATATTGTCTTATTAAATATATATCTTTTTTTTTCTAAACTATTTTATAAATATATTTCCCATCTATTGTGTGTTTGCTTTCTCACAGGAGAGGGACCTGGCGCCCCCACTGCTCGTTACCCCACAGGACGCCTCGATCCGTTTCGAGGACGTCTACTTCGAGTATCTGGAGGGACAAAAGGTCCTCGACGGGGTTTCCTTCGAAGTACCTGTAGGGAAGAAAGTAGCCATTGTTGGCGGGAGCGGATCTGGGTAAAAGAATCACTTCAGCTCTTCACCACTAGCCTGCATGAAGTCCTGTTTTATGGCGTTTCTCTGGTAGCTATTGATGTTTTTTTTTCCCACTTTTTTGTTTTGTTTGTTTTTTAAAGGAAGAGTACCATCGTACGCTTGCTGTTTCGCTTCTATGAACCCCAGCAAGGTAACATCTATATCGCAGGCCAGAACATCCGAGACGTCAGCCTGGAGAGCTTAAGAAAAGCTTTGGGTGTAGTCCCTCAGGTAAGTTTTAAACTGGGGAGTTGGGATGAAGGGGTGTCCTGCAACATGATTGCTTTTTGTTGTACAGCGTCTAAGGTGTTCAGTTGAAGAGTGGGATAAAATTGACAGAAGTGCGCAAAAATCTCTAGGCACTACTGGCATCCTGGCGGATTTGACACTGTCATTAAGGCAGTGAGGCGTACCCAAGTATTAGGAGATCAGATAACACTTGTAATATTTGTTTTTGTCTGGTGAGCTGAGTTGATGTAAATAAAATGTACAATAACATTATTAGACAAAAACAAATTAAACCATGCATGGCATTTCAAAAGTTGATGCAGAAAGACAACATATTAATAAGGCATATAAAATGTAATAAATATAGGTGCGTAATTAGGAGTACAAATATATTATTGCTAGTGTAAGACTGCAACCTGTCTACCATTATGTACTGAAAATAAATATTAAAAGACATCATCGTAGACGGCAGTATGATTATACTTATTGATGAGCCGAGACGGACCTGCTGAATGAATTTTTTTATGAAAGCAGGTGGGTTAATTCTACATTGTTTTTATATATTTTTTTATTTGCTTAGAGGCTTATTTTCATGTTGTACTAATTTTGTACCGACATACTCCTAGTGTCCTTTGCAGATACTGTACCAGTCAAAAGTTTGGACACGAGTTTGAATTTATTTTAAAATTCTAGAGCAATAATGGATTTTTTTCAAAACTATGAACTAACACATGGCATTAGGTAATTAGGTACCAACAACAACAGTTGTTATTTTAAGACATGAACGTCAGCTGTTGTGGAACAGTTCTGGCAAAAACAGTATTGTTAAATGCAATGCAAAAGCTGAAAAGACCGTGGAGTTCGAATGCGTGATCAAACTTTTGACTGGTAGTGTGAATATCGGTCATTAAAAGACCTGAAACGATCAACCTTACTGTGCGTCGTATGTATCATTTTAAAAGAAAAACAAAACAAAAAAAGCATGTGGTTTATAAACTCCTCTATCTTCTCTCTCTGGGTTTAAGGATGCCGTCCTCTTCCACAACACCATCTTCTACAACCTGCAGTATGGTAACATTAACGCGTCACCTGAGGAAGTATATAGCGTAGCCAAGCTTGCTGGCATCCATGACGCCATCCTGAAAATGCCTCATGGATACGAGACACAGGTCGGAGAGCGAGGCCTGAAACTCTCAGGTACAACAAACATCAATTGAAAGCTATCAAGGTGTGAAGCTAGTGAGGGCCATGTCAACACTGCCGGATGCATTTTTTTTTTTTTACTCTCTGTTGTTAGGATTATTTTTAGGTGCTTACTGCCACTTGGTCTGACATGGAGATAAAGCTGTGGATTCGAGGTGAACAGTGACTCAGAGCTGGACACCCAGTATGAGCAGATTTTGTGTCCGAGATATTAGTTTGTAGATGCCCAGAGCATGAGAAGAAAAAAAGGTCTTTTACCAAACAAACGTTAAAATTTCTGTTTATTTATCCCTAATGCGCTTTATTGTGGTGCTGGGTATCTCAGTGCGAAAGTGATACAAATAGAATCAACATCTGGGCATCACGATAATATTGTGTCGGGTGGTCTCTGTTGAGTCCCATTCCTCCTAGCCCGATTCGATTAGCATTTTTCTTTTCTTTTTTTGTGATACGAGAATTAACAATACATCATAGCACAAGACACTGCCCGTCATTTGTTTAGCTATGTCAATGGCACAAACATGCTACTTAATACATAAAGGTAGAAAAAAAAAATATCCACACTCTGGATATTTAAAACTCTGGTTATATTAAAACGTATGTCTTATGAGTGCTTTCTGTCCAAGGCTACTGTCTCCGCAGTCGCTTTTCTGCAGATGTGAATGTGTTGCAAAGTGATTTGCACGAAAGAGGAAGGGCTTTTTAGGTGTTAAAGCGTCCTCCCTATAGTTCTGATCTCGCTCCACTGGTATTTTACCTGTTCGGTCCCCTTAAAGCAGCCCTACGAGGACGAAGATTAACTTCTGATGAAGAAGTGAAGACAACGGTGCATTCGTGACTCGTGGCTCAGAATAAAGCAAGTAGCTTTTGAAAAGCAAAAGGCGATCAAATACTTGTGTATTTGTCTTTTCTCAAAGTTACTTAAAATTAATTCTACAGCCATAGTGCGGGTAATTTGTAACTCACTGGAGACGAGACACGAGATAGTTATTTGCTTAGTTACAGTTATTTTATAATTACAGACGAGATAGTTAGTTATTTGCCATCACTAAGCTCCAAAGGACATTTCAAGTATAATAATTGAAGTATATGGTCATTTAAAAAAAAAAAAAGTGTGAGATTATTTGTGAAAAAATAAAATGTTTCTCTTTTGAAATTCTTCACCCTCGAAGGTTTCCTAAGAAGTCCTGTGCTAACAGCGCTTTCAGCATGTGTGAATGCCTGAACTGCTAATTGTGACAGCGGCTCTCATTATAAAGTGAATACAGTTACTGAAAGGATTTTACAAATACTAATACTAAATGCTAATGCGGTTTTAATGAGAAACGCCATGACGATGCATGTAAACTGCACTGACCCAAACACACAAGCACACAATTACTCAAGGTCAGGACAATTTGCTGCTTGAAATAAAAGCTGCTTGTCAGCAATAATTACAGTTGTCGATAATAATTAGCACAATTAAACGTGAATAGTGTCAATTGGGCCATTGGCTAAGAAGTGATTGTGTATCATTTATAAATATGTATAATGATGTATTGCATAATGCCTTCATTAATGAGCTCACACCTTTCTGACTGCCGACAGGTGGAGAAAAACAGCGTGTAGCCATCGCCAGGGCGATCCTCAAGAACCCGCCTATCCTGCTCTATGACGAAGCAACTTCCTCCCTCGACTCAATTACCGAAGAGGTCCGGGATCTTTCTTCTTTTGTGTAGAAACACTACTTCTCTCTGCTTATACCAATGCACTAACACTTTAAAAGTGTGTGTGATGGACTAACCAGCGTAATTTAAAAAGTAAAAAAGTTACATTATTTTCGGTAAAATTATTTTTTAATTTCGTATCTTCCCTGATCATTTTTTTAAAAATTTTGCCGGATAAGAATTATTATTTTTGAAAGCTAATTGTCCCTATTATGACCACAATGTTATATTTTTTTTTAAAAATCGCACTGATTTTAATTCATTATCGTCCTGACGTGTGCAGCAATCTCTGATAGTTTCCTACTTAATACTTCAGATATTTATTGGATAAAAGAACAGCTAACAATGAACTTCAATAAAGCATAGATATTTTTTTCTCTTAGTAGATTTGGAGCATTTTACTTATTTACATTCTAGAAGGAAGCTCTGTGGTTTTTTTTTTTTTATTTTTTTCTTCATAAGAATGAGGCTTTATAAGTTATTACAGACATTGGCAGTGTTTGCATTTGAAGGCTTTCGCTTTTTATTTAGCTATTATTCTCCCTCATGTATCATGTCACAAGGAAGTCTTCATATAAATCCTGTCAATCATATTGTTGCTAGATATTGCAAATGAACACGAAAGCTCTCTTTGAGACATCACTGTGGGGTGTGTGTGTGGTTAGGCGGGGGGGGGGGAGGCCGGGACTCGTTTTAATGTTCTGACATTGATTGAGTTGTACCTTGTTGATTTTCTAGAACATTTTGAGCTCCATGAAAGAAATGGTAACTGACAGAACATCTGTCTTCATTGCCCACCGGCTGTCCACCATTGTGGATGCAGATGAGATTATTGTGCTGAATCAGGTAAGACCACACGTACTGTAGGAGTAATTCATAACTGCGTTCGGTTCATCTTGCAGATAAGAGCTGTTTGCTTTTAAGACCAGACATACTCTGACTGTTTATTCATTTACTTTAATTAATCGCATCCATTTAAAGTGACGCAAAATGAGAGGAGAGTGGGAGTGAAGGAGATTTCAAGGTTGAGGGGTTCAGATGCTGTTCCCTGGTGCCTTTAGGAAAAATCACTGGTCGTTGAACTGTAACTTCTGATCACAATTTTATTTATAAAATCCACTTTATTAGGAACACCTTTACAGTACATCTGCACATTGGTGCATTCTAATCAGCCAGTCGTGTGGCTTGGCTGCTTAATGCTTAACATTCATTCCTTCCGATGACCTTCCGATGTGCTTTAATTACTGATATGGCATTCTGCTGCTGTCACATGATTGGCTGATTAGATACCTGCATGAATGTTCTTAATAAAGTGGACAGTTTATGTAGTTCTAAACTTGTTTACAGAGAGGCAGCGACCACAGTCTGTCTCTGCACAGGCAGAGCGACCACGGTCCGTCTCTGCACAGGCAGAGCGGCCACGGTCCGTCTCTGCACAGGCAGAGCGGCCACGGTCCGTCTCTGCACAGGCAGAGCGGCCACGGTCCGTCTCTGCACAGGCAGAGCGGCCACGGTCCGTCTCTGCACAGGCAGAGCGGCCACGGTCCGTCTCTGCACAGGCAGAGCGGCCACGGTCCGTCTCTGCACAGGCAGAGCGGCCACGGTCCGTCTCTGCACAGGCAGAGCGGCCACGGTCCGTC
>QMIH01000105.1:371438-411799 GCA_003987875.1 Clarias batrachus
CTGCACAGGCAGAGCGGCCACGGTCCGTCTCTGCACAGGCAGAGCGGCCACGGTCCGTCTCTGCACAGGCAGAGCGGCCACGGTCCGTCTCTGCACAGGCAGAGCGGCCACGGTCCGTCTCTGCACAGGCAGAGCGGCCACGGTCCGTCTCTGCACAGGCAGAGCGGCCACGGTCCGTCTCTGCACAGGCAGAGCGGCCACGGTCCGTCTCTGCACAGGCAGAGCGGCCACGGTCCGTCTCTGCACAGGCAATAACTTCATTCAGTTTGCTCCTCTGAGAATGGCAAGTATTGTGTTTTCTCATTATTTCTCAAGTATTACTAAAGATAAATGTCAAATTCAAAGCGTGGCATTGAGGGACTTTTCTTTTGTAAAAAAAAGAAGTAAATGTGATTTGGGCCACAATCTTTCCTCTCTATTTTTCTCAGAATTTGGCATAAACAGCTTTCAAACAAATGCCATCTTTTCATTTTAACCAGCTCATTAAAAAAAAAAAAACTTTAAAACGATTGGGATAGAGACAGTATTTCCATGCTGCACATTTTCTTAGTCACTATAAGAAAACAGCTTTTAGTGCTGAGGTGGCCTTGAGCGTCATGCGGTTAATGGGAAGCTGGGGCTGTGTGTGTGAAAGAGAGGAGACCTGTGAATCGCATGTGCCCTGTCCTCTAAATCTGACCTCGATTTTTTTTTTTTTTATTCTTTTCTTTTTTTTCTTTTCGCCTTTAGATAAGCAGGAGTGATTTAATAGCACAGTCCTTTAGAAATAAGGCCAAGAGTTTACCACATCTCTTATGAAACATGGTCAATAGTGTCAGTCTGTTAGTTTATAAAAGGAACTAAAACAGCATGACAGTCCATTTATGCTCTAAGTTTTATGCTGTGTGCTATTATAACAGTTTGTAATGGTCAAGTTACATAGAATCCTTTACTTACTTACCGATCAACTAAATGTCGATCAAACAACACTTAATGCGTGTTAGGATGTCATTAGCACATTTTACTTCCACCTTCCAAATGTCCAAGAATGTACATATGACTTTTTAATCCCACAGAAAGTTTGACTTGGCCAATTCCATTGCGATACACTGATTATACCCGACAGTTTCTTTTTTCAGTTACTTTCCACATTCCTGAGCTGTATGTTAAATATGTCTCGAATTGTCCTGAATTGAAATTATGCTCAGCTCAGTTGCCTTAATTTCCCATGAATGGACTATACATTAGCCTCGAGATCTTATAATGTTCTCACAAATCACTTGATGATGCACTTTAGATTCTAGCAATACTGAAAAATTTGGTCGCAATGATCCACTGCAAAGAAAGACAAACCACCTACTTACACATTGTCTTAGGCCGTGTCCCCACGTAGCTGGGTATTTTTAAAAAAGAGATTTTTGGCCTTTTGTCCACATGCAAACACAGTTTTGATCGTTGAAAACTCCGTCCAAAGTAAAGATTTTCCAAAACTCTGTTTTCAGTGTTGTGCGGACAGGAGCAATGGAGATATTGGATTGTTGTCATTCTCTCTGTGCTAGCCTCCTTGATATGACATCAGCTTTGTTTATGAGGATATTTATGCAATAGTCACTGGTTTACTGTACGTAGATCCACTATGTTAACGCTGCCTACTGGACTTTTTACATGCGTGTACATACTTGCGCAGTTACTCACACATTACGTTAACAAACAGAGGTGCCTGTTAAAGTAATGTTCTTCTAAACTCACTGCTGCAAAACTCTGACGACAGACCCCGCATACAGCGACGGTGGTTTTGGACAAGACCGACGGACCTCTACAAAGCGCAACTGGTAATGGAACGTTTCTGGATTCTAATTGGCTCCCTGTTGATGAAGGATGCTCCTAACAGCCCTTAACAGGGTGTTTTGCGGTTTAATGTGGACAAAGATATTTCTAAAATGTAGGTCGAGTGGACAGAATTATTTAAAAAAAAAAAAAAAATTAAATACCCGGCTACATGTGGACATGGCCGTGTTCTTTTCCTCAGCAACTACATTTCAAGTTTGTTTTTGTTTTTTTATTTTGGTGGTTGTCATTTCTCCTGACTCGCGCCATGCTGTACTGAACTGAATTTCCTGATGAACGTCTGATGGATTTCTGGACTGGTTCAGGATCAAAATAAATGTGGGAAGGAGCATCAGATACATAAATGTGTGGGGCATTTATAAAGTTATTATTGTTATTGTTTAAGATAAAATAATGTAATGAAGATGAACATTGATGGTGAGCTTAGTCCTTCTCTACATATCCTTCAAGTAAAGTGCCACAGTTCTCCAAACGATGGATGAGCTGATGGAGCCCCTCTTAGAAGAGAAGTTCCAAGTTGGTACTCACTTCGTTGTTGTCAAGCACTTCCCACAAAGCAGTTTCCTCAAGTGATGGAAGAGGAAGAAGTCACTGGGTGAGAGATCAGGGGAGTAGGGGGAATGAGGCAAAATTTTGCCTGGTGAGCTGAATGGGCTGGCACATTGTCCTGAAGAAGGCGCATTAAATTTTTTCATTTTAGTTTTGACCATTTAGTTTAATTCACGAGGTTTGGCAAAAATGTCATTATTCAAGAATTAAAGCCATTTTCATGAACACACCACACACACAAGAAAACTGAAAAACATGCTTTATTGGGTTGAGCAGGTGTCTGATTTTGGGCAGTAAAGAACATCCAATTTATTTTCCTTGGGTAAGTTTCTCTGTATGTTTCGGGTCATTATCCATCTGCAACATGATGCGTCGTCCATCAGTTTTGCCGCATTTGCCTGAATCTAAGCAGTCTAATCCGGCCTTTTGGAGCATCGAATTGAAATATATATTTATATCCACAGTAAAACGAGTCCTGTACCACCATGAGCTGCACATCTGTCTATGTATATACACACACACACCTCCACACAAAGGGCAGTCAAAATTTTGTATTATCGTATGAAAAATGGAAAATATTTACCCAAATTATGTTTCCAGCAACGAGTCCGTTCATGATCATTTTCTTCTTGTTTACAAAATCTCCCAGCATAGTTTCGCACGATGTCGCTAAAGGTTCAAGTGCATGCTGAATGCTGAGATTTGTTTCTTGCATTTGAAGAGAAACATTGTGAAGGAGATTCTCAACAAAACTGGTTGACTTTGGGTACAAAATTTCTGCCTAATGCCCACTACCTCCCCAATTTTTCACTCGGTGACTTCTTCCTCTTCCATCACATGAGGAAGACACTTTGTGGCAGGCATTTGACAGCGATGAGGTGGAACTGTTCCTCAAGACCCAAAAAGAAGGCTTCTTCAAAGACGGTCTCAACACTTTCTAACCAATCAGAATCAAGCTGTGGTATTCATGATTAAACAGAGCAGCAGGTTCTGATCTGATGTTTTGTTTGTTTGTTTGTTTTTAAAGAAAATAACATGCATCACATATGGAACACATATGTATCCCAATGTTGCTTACATGCAAGAACCTTATTCTAGTAAATTATCCGAAATAACAAAATAATTGTGTATAAATTACTTGCTGGACCCCCACATCCATAAACTGTTGTTACAATTAGATCAGTCCAAATGCAATAAGTAACTGTAGGACTAGTCGAAACCATTATTTATGCTTATTGTCATGGTGACTAACCATGGTTACTTGCATTTTTAAATATTAATATCTTTGGAGGGTAGATTATTATTAGCCTGATTTTTTAAAAAAAGAGGTTATAATAAGAAAATTATGCCTGCAGGCTAATCAGAAAGGAGTCGTGTTTCTGGCTGTGGTAAGTTGTGAGATCGGTGATGAATAATATCAGTGTCACAAGCAATTTCAGCAATTGTAGAAAAAACCGATGTGTCAGGTCCAGTGATCTAGTTTGACGAAGCTGAATGGTGTACCAAACATGCTGATCCACAAACAGTCTGTAAATTTAGATTTTAGCCGACGTGTTAAAAGGCGCAGGACAATTTTTATGATAAGAAAATGTTATCCTGTAAACAGGATTTTTTTTTTTTCACTTGTGTAATTTAGGGCATAATGAATGCTCACACACACGGACGAGGTGTTCGGTGGCGGTAGTGGTGCTCAGGAGAGGAGAAGAGGGAGGATGTGGGTGAGGGGGGGTTGCTGGAGCTCATTAAAATAATGAGTGGTAGTGCTTCATGCTCGGCTCCGGCTTCAACACCTCCATGCATCTCTCAAGGGTGGAGACCTTTCAGCCTCGGGAATGGGGGAAGCATCGAGACAAAGGTCAGAGGTTGTGCCTCATGCCTTCTGGAGGTCATGGATCATCTTCACACTGTGCTGCTGGAGATGGTTTTGCTGTAAATCGTTTCTTGATCGGATGGATCTCAAAATTGCTCATTCCTAAAAAAAAAAACGCAGCCAGCATATTGGTGTCATGGCGGTTTCTGACATATTTGGCTGTCCTTCTATGAACTAATACGTATATAGTTTTAAATGTAAAAAATTTTCATTTTCTCATACTTTTAATGTAATAGTTTTTACTTTTTTTTTTTCTATTTTTTTTTTTTAATTTGCTGGCAGTCTTTTTAGGACCTGGTGCTGCGAGCGCGCCCACACACAGCCTGTGTGAGCCTGCTCAGGGCCGCTACATGTTTTCGCGGTCTGTGTCTTCTTTCTTTCATACGCCCTCTTTCTTTGGCTCATCTGCCATTGCCCCTCATCTCAGTGCTCTCATTTGCTTCAGAATCACATCCATTTAAGACAGTCGATAATGCTCGGGCGAACAGCACTGTAATACACTTCTCAAGCGCTCCCAAGGCAAAGCCTGTCTCAAATGCCAGATTTTGTGTGCGTGCGCGCGCGCGTCAGAGAAAGAGAGGGAGAGATGCTTTTGTTTACTTACTGCACAGAACAGTATGAGGAACAGAGTGCTCTAGATCACACAAGAGGAGGTTTCTATCACGACAGTTGTGGCAAAAAATAGATACTGTAAATTGTCATTAACCTCGACTGCTCTGTGGAAGTTTAATTGTAATTCTCTCTCTCTCTCTCTCTCTCTCTCTCTCTCTCTCTCTCGTCTCCCTGTCTGTCTCTCTTTTTTGCTCCCTTTTTCATTCACCCCCTTAACCCACCCCCACTCATCACTGCCTTCCAATCTCCTCTACCTTTCTCTCTCTCTCTCTCTCTCTCTCTCTATCTGGTCCTCCTTGTATGCGCTCATGCCCCCTCTTCAATTTCCGTCTTTCTCACCTCATCTGTTCTGTATCCCCCTTCTGCCTTTGTCTTACACCCTCCCCCTTTCTTTCTCTGTTTCGCCTCCTCCTGTGCCCTCTCCTCTCTCACCCTCTTTGTTATCCGTCATGCCCTCTGCTTGTTTCTCACCTATCCTTTCGGTCCCATCACTTCATTCTGTTGCTTTTTCTTTTCCCAACATGTGTGCTTCGCTCACTCACTCCTCTCGCCCTCTTCGCCTCACCTCTTCTTCCATCTTTCATTTCCCATGATGCTGCAGGGTAAGGTGGCAGAGCGAGGCGATCACCACATGCTCCTGAGCACGCCAGGCAGCCTTTACGCAGATCTGTGGCACACGCAGAACAACAAAGTGCTTAACCACAGCGCAGACAAGGCGCAGTCCGCTCCAGCCGAGAGCGTCTCGCAGAAGGAGGAGGAGCGCAGGAAGCTGCAGGAGGAGATCCTCAACAGTGTCAAGGGCTGCGGCAACTGTTCCTGCTGAGACACACACACACACACACACACACATACACGCACGCACGCAAGTTGTTTCTTTGTACAGTCAGACTTAGTCAGGTGGTGTGTGCACGTAAATATCTACCTATGACAGAGTTTCTCTGATCACATACTTGAGTACAGCAGTGTCATTGTAGGCTCAAAGGGTCTTCTGGGTTCGGCGGGGTATTCTGTCATCTTTCCCATGTGCACTATCTATGACTTTCATTTATAGAACATTATACAAGTGCACGTGGAAAAAGCTTTTTTATCACAGATGTGTACATATCAGTATAACGTGATGGGTTTGGACAAGGGAGAAGATTTGCGTCGCGCAGATGCACATGTATCTTTGATGGCTATTTTGTAAGTGAAATACTGATTGGGAAGTAATAGGAACATTTTTTAATATAAACATTGGGTTTCTTGGTATTTCAGACACTTGAACCCCCATTTATTTCCACCAGAAATATTAATGGAAGTTCACAAACATCATCTCAAAGGAAATTTCATAAAATTTGATAGGTTATTTAAGAAGACATAATGATTTTCACATTCCTCGCTGCACTTCGAGAGCAGAATTGACCCCAGCCTTGATTTACTCATTGTGACCAGAATTCAGCATAATGAGTAGTTATTTAGTCATCCTGGGTTTATATGTAGATTGATTGAAAATATTGTCAAAGAAAAAGCAATAAATATGTAATTTAACTCCAAATCAGCTTTCTGGAGTGGGCACCTTTATAGCCATGCTCGGTGATTTCTCCTCATGGAATGACATTCTGGTGTTCGAAAGTACACATTTATTATTATCATTATATATATATATAAATTGATGTGGTACTAGTAAGATACTGAAATCGGAAGTGACTCACAGTCTGGGTGAAACTTTTTAATAACATCTTGCTTGGTTGTCCCGTCCTAACACGGGGTTAAATTTCTGTTCATAAACACCAGGAGCGAAGGTGTGTCAGAAATAAAAGCCCAAATAATGACCTCAATTTTAACCAAGTGTGTTTACGCTAATTGTCTTGCTATGATAAATGTGTCACTCCAGCTTCTGATTGATGTCTGAATATCATCGAAGGTCTAATTTCTAAGCTGTTGGCTCGTGTGTAGGTGTGGAGCAAGATAATATTAGACCAGCTGTTCATGACTAAATCTAATTTAGCACATGTTCAGGATTCCATATGTTCATGGAGCAACGATACCGCAATTAACGTCATTGGATTTCATAAAGGAGAAAATATGATCGGACCTGAAACTGTATTTGTAAATGAAACCCCATCCACAAATGTTTTGGGATGAAACAAAAGCGCCGCTAATGCTCATCGTGCCTTTTAATTAGACCTTAATGTTAGTTTACATAATATATGTTGGCAACTAAAGGAGACATAAAAATATCTGGATTATTTTGGGTTTTTTCTGTTCGAGTTACATTACCAGAAGCCATAAAAACAGCTACAATATTAGTCAATTAGAAATTGACAGAATTGACCCAGCTTAACAGCTACTGAATTAAATAACTAACAGACTGCAATAAATGGCATTGATATCATTAAACAGTAAAAAATATATATATAGTCTGCAATGTCCTAATGCAGCGTGCGTTGCAAGTGGTGCCAGCAGAGGCCAGTTCTTACAGGGATGTGCAACATGGCCACAAAGTTGGAAGCACAATTATGTAGAATTCCCTTCACTCAATCAAAGAGGCCCAAACAGCAATGCACCTGTGGACACAAAGGACATCCTGCATTGGACACTTACCATGGCATCACTGAACACCTTCGGGATGAACAGGAACGCCTTCTGCATGCCAGTCGTCTTCATTTGACATCAGTTTCTGGACTCGCTAATGCTCTTGCAGCTTAACAAGCGAATCCCTCCAGCATGGTGGAGAAGAGTGGAGGTTATAACAACAGCAAAGGGACTAAATCAGAAATATTATGTTCAAACAGCGCGTATGGGTGTGGCAGTAATTGTGTCCAGTTTTCTCCAAATAGTGTGTACAATGTTGGAACAATGTTTCATCATGGCAGCTCAATGCTAACCCTTTAAAATGCCTGCTGAAAACTAGTTGGTCGATGAGGGCCATGTTTTCATAAATTCAGCCCTCACTGCAAATCCACTTTAAATGCAGTATTTTTCTTTTTCGATTTCCAAATGAAGCCTTCAATATTCTCACTCATTACAAATCATATACAATGGTAAGTCTGAAATTGTAGAATTTATTATTATTATTTTTTTTTCATTTACTTTTCCATGAGAAAAATGAATTATTTTTGGACATAATCTCCTTGCTTTTCAATAAACCTCTGTCCATCTGTGAACAAGCCTTTATATTCTCTCATTAAAAAAAAAAACGTTTTAAGCTGAGCTGTGTCACGAATGCACTGCTGTCCTTATTTCTTTGTCAGAAGTGAATCTTCGTCCTCCTGGGTCTGCTTTCAGAGGACCAAATAGGATCAAGTGCGATGGAGCGGGATCAGGACTATAGGGAGGAGTGTGTGCAGACGTGAGCCGATGTGCATCGTCATGCAAGATCACCACGCCCTCGTTTAGCAGTCCTGTACAACTAATCTGAAGTATAGGCTTTAGATATTCAATAAGCATGTCATTGTAACAAGCATTGGCCCTTGAGAATCCCTGAAAACTAGCATCACTTTTCCCACCTGATGGTTGACTTTTAAACTTTTTTTCCAGACGATTGAAGATGTTTCCGTTCCATACTCTGTCGTTTAATGTCTTATATTTAATAAGTCTCGTCACCAGTAATGATTCTCTTTAAGAAACCTTCCCCTTGCTTAGAGTATCGGTCCAAATATCTAAAAAAAAAAAAAAAAAAGATATCCAAATGCTTCTGTTTATGCTCTGTTTGAACATCAAGCTAACAGAAGTTTAATATAACCGAAGAGGGATCATTATTGACTCACCCTCGTATGTTTTAAATTCGAGAGTGACTGCCTTTTGACCATAGTATGTGGGATGGGCTGTAAAAGGTTTAAATCTTTAGGAGCTGTTACTGATCTTCAATCGATAAATGTATCCAAGACTGAGCACTGATTTCTATTTCATTGAGCCTAGTCCCTGTCCCTCATGCTACTGCTGCTTGAGTAACTTTATTGCCTCTCCTGTCATTTAAGGAGCAAGCACAAGACAGCATTGTTTTAAACCAGACTCTTGAGAGTTTTTTTTTTTTTTTTTAAGCACAAACCTGTTCTCTGCTTGCTGCTTCTATTCACTGATAGCTCTTCACATATGGTGTGTTACATGATATCTGTCTCGCTCAGCACATCGTGTACACGGTACAACCATATGCTGACTTGAATCCTATAAATATGTTTGAAATGTTTCTGAATATGTGCTTTCTACTATCAGAAGGTTAGTAGTTATACAATATATACATATATTAGGCTAAAAGTAGAGTATAACCTCTCAGTAGCGATCGTATCTCGCTTTCTTATTCATCCACCCCCACCCTTGAACCTCTCCACATTTTACAATGGAATGAAATGAATTAATTGGATTTTTACCATTAACGCAAATGTGTCACAAAGGAACATTTAACAATAAAGCTGACATTTCTTGCCCTTAAAAGCATTCATCCCACAGGGTCAGTGTTCAAGTAGAACCACCTTTGGCTGCAATTACAACTACAAGTCTTATGAGATAAATTTCTATCAGGTTTGTGCATCTCTTTCTTAATAATTCCTGGCATAATTGCTAAAATATTTTCAGTTTGGATTAGGACCACTGGTGAATCTTGTTGCAGGTCCAGATCCAAAAAATAATGGCTTGAGGTCTCGGCATCGACTGAGCCATTGTACCACAGGTACGTTCCTGATTTCAAGCAGCCCTAGTGTAGCTTTGGTGTAGTGGGTTCTTTTGCCAACCTCAGAGTTCCAGGATCATGGGTTCGATATTCACATGGGTTTATATTGCCTTCTTGTTGTTGCATGTTGCTCCCATGTTCATATCGGGTTTTCCTGGGTTCTTTGATTTTTTTAAAACATCCAGGCAGATGGATTAGCTAAAATATAACTGCCTCAGGATGCCAAAGGGTGTTTAAATTAATGTGCACACTGCCTTTAAATGAATGTTTTCCTGCCTTACAATCACTGTTCCCAGGATAAACTCTAGATAAGTATAAAAGAGTTATTAAGAGTAAGTGAGCTGTTTTTATATTTCAGATTTGACATATTTAGTTCTTTAAACAGAACATGAATCGAATGAAGACATGGGAAAGATGAAGTGAATTTAAGAAAGTGTAACAAAAAATACGTTGGTGTATAAATAAGTTTGCTAAACTCAAATCAAAAAGTGAAAGATTAAAGCAGCCAGTTTTCTTAATGGAGTTAAATACAACTTTGCAACTTTTTCAGTGCATCTTTGTGGAGAGTCTGGATTGTGGTTGTCCTGTGACTAGCGTGTCTTATCCCACTTCCATCAAAGATAACCATGGCCGCTTGGTTGCTTCTCTGACCAATACCGTCCTTACCTAATCACTGACATTTAGTGGATGGCCTGCTTGTGACAGGTTGCGGTTGTGCCATATTCTTTCCATTTTTAAATAATGGATTTAATGGTGCCCTGTGGGATGTTCAAAAATTTGGGATAGAGCTTGGTTTGGTAGCCTCCTGGTTTTTCATAATACTGTTTGTTCAGGGATGTTTTCTAACGAATCCAGGAACTGGTGTTTAAATTGTGAATCGCGTGACAATTTTAATTGCGCACATGAACTTTGTTCAACTAATTATATGATGGCAACTGACACCAAGGCACTACATTTACAGATTGCCAGGGTTTAAGGGGGTAAACTTCTTTACCACCACTTTTACAGTGTTTTAATATTGGTGATTGACAAAGATCAGCAGTTAGACGGATCAAAAATGAAATAAATAAATAAATAAATAAAGCACCTCAAACGTTATTTACAGTAACGACGGAAGCAAGTCTGAACTTTTATTACATCCCATGATAAACAAATATTTAAATACAATTCAAATACAAAACTTATTCTATGTCATTCATCACAGTAAATGTAATGTTGGCTTAATGTAGAGCCTCAGCGTGATTAATTAAAGAGATTTTTTTTTAAATACATAGAACAATGTTGTAAAGATGACTTTTTTTTCTCACTTTAACCTTAAGGTTTGCTCTGCAGATGATAATCCATTTAAAGATTCGAAACTTATTTTAGTGTAGTTTACTTTCTGTTAACAAGTTACTGGTGTCTTAAACGTAAATGTAATTTTTTTCTTTTAGGGAAAAACACTCGAATCTCTAAGTAATCTATTCTTACACCGTTATTAATGTTTTCTTCAGATAATGGCATGCAAACTGAAAAAAGGCACATTCGTTTAATCATTGTGGTTATTTCTCTGTGGGCGCTGTATGGAGAGAGCCATTTGAGTGAGGCAAAATTTGCAACTTTAGCTGTTTTTTGACATAAGAGTAAATGAACTGTACCAGCCGCAGATGTCTGTGTCCAACATGATATGCGTCTGCATTGAGTTCAGAACATAATGAGGACTTTTTTTTTTCACCGTTTGCTGGGATAATGTTTCAACGTAGGCAGGAAATCGCACAAAAAGCACTAATAAGGCCAAATGTGAGTATATTTGGGTGCGGGTGGGAGGGGGGGGGGGGTAGGGGGGTTTATAGGATGATCCAGGGCCTTTGAGGCGGTTATCTTAAAGGCAAGACAGGCGATATTCAGTAGATGTGTGGTTAGATTTCATCTTTTAATTGTAGTTAAAACTAGAAGAAAAAAACCCTGTCTGTAAATTGGACGAATGAAGCTTTTAGTTCTAGTTTCTGCACAGTTCTGTATGTTCAATCATTCTGTGATGTCTTTCATCATTCTAAGTAAACAGAGGACACACAGTCATGCTGAGTGCTAGGCATGCAGTTTGTGAAAAAAAATGGTTTAAAATCGTTCAATCTTGTTTTAAAATATTTTTTTTAATATGAATCTATCACATTTAGTAATAAGCAAAAAGGAAAAAACAAACAACTAAAATATAATATCCACATTTATGTTTACCCCAGTATGTACCTACGTCATTGCAATACAAACTCAACCAGACTGACTCATGTTGGCTTTTGACATGCTGAATATATGCTAGATATCCCTGTAAGGTCAGTTCCCTGTCCAAATGATACTAGTGGTCTGCTTCTAAATAACCAATACGGCCCGGACACTTCTATAGGGGATGTAAGGAAGACATTATTTGAAATAAACAAACGTTTAAAGGCGTTTCAAGCAGGGTTAAATTATTGATGTGCATCAAATAAAGAAGACATTAATATTACTGGAAAACCTGGATGGATAGCAGTAAACTGTCACCTTCGTGGAAGAAATGTGTCTGGAAAAAAAAACATGAACTGCCATGATTGAGGATCACTTAAACATTTAATGAAGTTGCATTGTAAAAACAGATCAGCAGTAGAAATCACGGTTATGTTTAATAGTTAAAGTAAGAACATTTCCAAACACAATTTGAGGAAGAACTCGGAGGATTGGGGCTAAACAGCTGTGTAGACATAAGAAAAAGAAATCGTGGTCTAATTGACCTTATTCCAGACTGATTGGAGCATTTGGGCAGGAAGGGAAGCGCATAAAGCGATGCACCCACCATGCATAGTGACAAAGACATTGTACAAATTCACTATGCATTGTGTTAAGATCTGGGGTTGCTTCAGTTGCTCAGGTCAACCAAGTCAGCTGTTGATCTGAATGTACTGAATGATTAGGTTTTCACATCAATGCATTTCTTTTTTTCCCTTTTGGGACGGCCACATTCCAGGACTCAAATTGTGAAAAGTGTTTCTGGGACTCTCTTTCACCCACAGAACAAATCTACTGTTATTGCAGCTCCTTAGCTGTGTGATGTGCACAGAGCAGCAACTCTCTACAGGAGTCTTTAAAGAATAAACATTTTATTATTCCATAAAAAAACAATCACCTTGCATGTTAATTGTGCATGCTTTACATCATGTTTAAATGAACATTCCACAACAAACAAAAATGATGAATATTCTAATGAAATGCTGCAAAAAGGACGCAGCATTGCGTTCTAGCTTTCTAGTAGATTCTGATCTTTCTGCAGAAACAAGCCCAAAGACCTAAATACATCAGATCAGATGTTGAGGGAAAGCTTGCAAGAAAATTCCACAGGGCATCTGAGTTAGCTGAGGGTCTGTACGTTATATTCTGCTTTGATGTTGTATGCTTTTAATCTGTGAATGAAAAAAAAAAAAACTAAATTTTTAAACAATTTTTTTTTAGTGTTTTTACAGGATAGTGGTCACTTTTCCACAGAAACACAATTTCACAGAATTTATCATTCTTTTTAAAAAAACAAAAAGTTTAAATGGGTGGAAGTTAGTGTCTGACTGAAACGTTATAACAGCAATAATAGATCAAATTGACAAATGCGAAAGATTGATTTATTGGTAGAATACTATTTGATAGAATCAATACTCCTTGGAATAATTAAATAAATGAACTTCAAGGCAGTTCATATTTATGTACTTGGAGTCAGAGAAGCTCAACGGCTATGGCTAATTTAGTGAAGCATCAAAGACTGTGCAAGTGTGTGTGTGTGTATGTGCTCGTGTGTTTACATAATGAATATTCATTCTAACCTGTAAGAAGATACAGTTATTCCCACTGCTCTGTGTGGGAGGGTAATTCCATAAGGGAAATGCCTGCGTAAAGTCTCAGCATTTCCGGTCAAAACAGATGTGAATATTCACATGCGACTAAAACGCATTTCCTCACTCATCGCTGTAAGATGAAGTCAATAGCAAATTCAACACAATGGGCATACCATACAGTTGTGGAATCCGAAAGTGCAATCCGTAGTAAGCTGATGAAGTTCATGTATTATTCATGTATCATTTTCATGACGGATGCCAGAAGTTCTGTAATCATAATATGGAATTTATACACAGTCAGTAAATATATACTGATATACATGACACGTCCTAAAAAGCCAAACAACATTGCTTATTTCTGTCATGTGATCAGTGAGTTCAAACTGAGTGAATTACATTTATTCAGTGAATTTTTGGAGAATGTTAAAGCAAAGGAAAAAGACATTAACACCCTGTTTACCCCATCATTAATAAACAAGACTTAACCTTTGTGATTTTGCCATTATGTGGCAATAAAATGAAGTCAGTTGATGACTTTAATGTACTGAATTATCAAAGCATTTGTTATTCCCAGATATCACAGGCGTATCCCAGGACATTGGAGAAATTATTATTGCCAGTCAATGTATAATTTATAATTTGTCTCAATCACTCTGAATATTGCATATATTCAAATGAAATAAAAAAATAAATAAACCTTTAATGAAAATTATAAAATGTTACCAAGGCTACATTTTTTTTTTTTTTTTTTTACCTTTTACAGTAAACGTGGGCCATGTTCATATTATCAAATAAAAATGACCTTTTCATGATCTTACTTTGGAAATGTCACACAGGTCACAGAAAAATGAGAAGTTTAGAAGCAATGAGTCAGGTAACATCTGAGTTCTTCAAATCTCACATGCAATAAAGATAAGACCAAAATATATGAAGTCAATAAATATACTTTTCGCCTATTTATAAATATACTATTAGAATGTTAGAGGTGAACAGGATGGGACCAACAGGGGAACCATGAGGGACTATACCTGAGCTTAAAAATAAATATACATATAAAAAATTACATTTTTTTAAATAGTGATTTTCTTTAAATATATTTCAGAGAGCTAAATTTAATCGTTAAAGACCTTATAGGCTAAAATCCGAAGATTGATAAAGAATAGTGGAACAAATGCATTTTGTTTCAGCTCAACCAACCAACTGCAACATTTATAAAAAGAAAGGTAGAAATAGATTGTTCTACAGAAATCTTCCTAAAGTAAAAGTGTGGTAAGCATAAAAATATACAGTATATAAAATTACACAGATATACACATTAATAAATGAATGAAGGCGACGCAGTGGCGTAGTGGTTAGCACTGTTGCCTTGCACTTCCAGGTTCCTGGTTAGTTTCCCGCCTCGAATGCATGGAGTTTGCATGTTCTCCTTGTGCTTGGTGGGTTTCCTTCGGGTACTCCAGTTTCCTCCCACTGCAATGGATTGCGTACCATGCCTCGTGGTTTATCCCAGTCTCCTGGAATAGGCTACAGGCTCCCGCAACCCTGTATACAATATCGATGGTATAGATGGTGAATGAGTGTGTGATGAATAAGTAATTGGAATGGCCTCAAGTTATCAAATAATTTAACTATATTACATTAATTTGTTGGCCTTGCATTGAGTAGTGCTGCTGCTTTATATGTGTTGTTCTCTGGGTGAAGTGATAATGGTATCCACTAGGTTTTGTTTGCACTATGGACTGATGTCTCATCCAGGGTAACCTTGCACCCAGTGTTCCTGGAGTAGACCAGGATACAGCAGTTACTGAAGATAAATGAAAGGAAAAATTCATTACTGGGTGAGCTCCTTATTAAAAAAGTAGGCAGATTGTACCTTCGCATTCCACATGAAATATAATAAGCTTTGTTATTTAAAAACTAATGACGACAATATCCACAGCACTGCACGCAGGTACGCACTGTAACACACTGAAAAAAAAAAGAGACATATCACCAGACAGAGAACAGATTAGTGGCTGGGTTATAATTAGAATACTCATCTACCCTTATGAGCATGCTAATGTTGATTAAAACTAAGGAACTGTATGAACATTGGTCCCTCAGCCCCAGTGTCAGAGCTCATACTAAAATAATCTATAATAGAGTTTTAAAATATAATTTATACAAGCAATAGTGTTTATAAATCAGTTATTTTAAAGGAAAACGACTGTTAACTCTTATTGTTTAATGAAGGTCATAAGAAAACAAAGCAGCTATCCTGTTAATAACGGTACAGGGTTGATTATTTAGATTTCACATAACTGGGTGAAGGTGTTCAGATATACAAGTTGCACATTTTCTGAAAACTCATAGCCATATTGAAACCATCTCCCTTATGACGATTGGAAAGGAAGGTACAGAAATATGATGAGGATGGATTCCCTATTGAGGCTGGTTCCTCTGAAGGTTTCTTCCTGTTGTCATCTCAGGGAGTTTTTCCTTGCCATAGCCACCCTCGGCTTGCTCATCAGGGACAAACTGATAATTATGATTTATACATGCTGGATTTCCTCACACTTATCATTTCCTTTTTTTTCTGTAAAGCTGCTTTGCCATAATGACCACTAATAAAAGTGCTATCTAAATAAAAACTGAGTTGAATTTAGTGCTACACCTGAGCATAAAATAAAAATCTTGGATCTCTTCCATGATTATAAAGAGTGCTTAGTTGAGTTATCGCCCTTCTGTCAGTTCTTGTCTGGCACCATCCTTTTGCATGTCTACACTTGGAAACATAGTGTACATTTACAAAAGATTTAATCCATCCATTACATAATCCCTCCATTGTCTATAGGATTTTCAGGGTGAAGGGGGGGTGCTGTACCACAGAACTCCGGACACAAGGAGGAGTGCACCATGGACAGGGTGCCAATCTATCACAGTGCACAAGCACACGCACCTAATCATACATTGCAATTTGCATATGCAATTTGGAAACACCACTCCGCCGATCCTGCATGCCTTTAGACAGTGTTAGGAAAGCTGAATCCCCAGAGGAAACCCATCCAGGAGAACTTGCAAACCTCATGCACACAGAACAGTGTTGTGATTTATTCATATAGTGCCATAAAAAGTATATGCACCTTTCCTGAAAAAGCTGTCCAAACCTGCCTGGCCCTACAGGAAAAAGTAATTGCCCCCTAATAACTGGTCGTGGCACCCTTGCAACTGCAATCGAGCACTGGCAATGAGTCTTTCACATCACTGTGAAGGAAGTTTGGCCCACTCTTCTAGTCAGAATTGTTTTAATTCAGACACATTGGAAGGTTTTCAAGCATGTACGGCCTGTTTAAGGCTCTCAGATGAATTTAAGACTGGACTTTGAGTAGACCACTCCAAAACTATTTATTTATCTATTTATTTATTTATTTACTTTTGGAGCCATTCAGAGTTTGGCTTACTGGTGTGTATTTCGGATCATTGTCCTGCTTCATAATATGCGCTTGAGGATTTCATTTTCGATCCAGAATTCATGGTTCCATCAATTATGACAAGTCGTCCAGGTCCTGAAGCATCGCGCTACCACCACCATGTTTGATTATTAGTATGATGTTCTTTTTTTTTTTTTTTTTTTTTTTGTAAAACATTGTGTTAGTCTTACGCCAGATGTAAAGGGATGCACGCCTTCCAAAAAAAGTTCAACTTTTATCTTGTTGGTCCAGTGAATATTTGCCTGAAAGGTCTTGGGGATAATCAACATGTTTTTTTTTTTTGGCAAATGTGAAACAAGTTCTTTACTCATTCTGCAAAAAAAAAAAAAAAGTCTTCCCTTGCATTGTCTTTCCATTCAGGGAGTGTTCTTATGGACTGACCAGACTGATAGAATGAAATCTTTTAATTTTTGTAATTGTTGCTGTTGGTGGTGAAGGTCTAGCTGGTGTGACCTAATTTATGTAAATGTATATTTATTTTATCATTTATATATACCTATATGTTTTTATTTTAGCACGCAGATAAGGGGGTAAAGAGGGATCTGTGAGTTTACAATTGCGTGTTCGAGTAGAGCAGGCTTGGGGGTGGGAGAGAGAGAGAGAGAGTGTGTGTGTGAGAGAGGAAGGGAAGAGAAGGAGAGGAGAGGTCCAGCTGCAGAGAGAGAGAGAGAGAGAGAGAGCTACGACTTGATACGACAATGGAAGCAGCCTCGAGCAGCCGGTAGAATACGACGAGAAGCCGAGGAGAAAACGAGCAGCACGAGGGAGGCTTTTTATAAAGAAAAATACTAAATAACTAAAAAAACGCGGGATGTACAGTGAGACGCGGCTCGCGCGGAGGGAGTTCTGGTCTAAAATGGAGCAGTGAGATTTAGGGGGGGAAAAAAAAAAACGAGGCTCCGTCTCCATCACTGAGAGGCGCGTCCACCTGCTACAAGCCGAGGCCCGGGAAAAAAAAAAAGACAAGAAAACATGGAGAAGTGGGAGCGCTGAAGGAGGAGGAGGAGGAGAGGGGGAAACGTTTATCTGACCGGCCCGAGCTCTGATTTTATACGAAGCGACGCGACAGAGGTAAGGGGAAAACCGTGTCAACTTCACGCGCTTACATTCCACTTCCGCTCCCGGACATAAACACGCGTGCGTTTGATCTCGCGCGTCCATAAAAAAAAAAATTTAAAAAAAAAGAACGACGGCATGTATTCAGGGGTGCTAGTATCGTTTGCAGGGAAAAATCAAATGCTGTACGCCTGAGAGTTGAATAATCTATAGGCACTGTCCCGTGATAAAACGCTGGGAATCAGAATTAATAGGCATTAAAGCGCGCGCGTGTGTGTGCGCGCGCGCATGTGTGTGCGCGTGTGTGTAGGATGACTTGACAAGGCTCTGCCAGGACAATTTGTATCCTTAAGGGATTTTATACTCAGCCAGCACAGAAACATTTAGATTCCAGTGGTAGCCAGTCTCAGCTGATATCATAGATCTTACTGAGGAAACGCAGACAGGCGTTTATTCCTTTGCTTTAATTGCTAAAAATGTGGAATTTGTGCAAGATATCACTAGAAAGGCTGCCTTTGAAAAGTCTATCTATCTGTGTCAGATTTCTGTCCACGCACCCTTGAAGTGGTGAAAGTGATCCAATCCCCAACCCAGTACTCTGTGCTAAATTCTGTGCGTTCCGCCTTCTGGTTGTGTATAAAACTATGCAAAAGGCCTTGGCTTGGGCGCAACGCTAAGACAAACCGAATACAGGATTATATCACTCTGTGTGTTTTGCTCACCGACTCACTGACTCACAAGTCCATCAATGGGACAGTCTTTCTTTTTCTTTTTTTTTTTCTTCCCCCCCTCTCCGTATTTAGTCATGTGCACTTGTTTGTTTTCACTGTGGTCATCACAACAATGGTCGTCTGGACAGTGGCTATGAATATGAATTCATTTCGAGGTTGACCAGATGGTAAAATGAAATGGTGGTTGAACCAGGAACTAGGCTGAGCTGCACGGTGTGTAAAAGAGAGAACCACGCTTATGTAAATAGTGAATAAAGGCTGGCAAGCATTTCTCACTGATGCACTCGGATTTTTGGTTGATATGCTTTCGCCAAACCTGCGCTTTTGTTATTACTTGCACTATTATTTGTTGACCTAAATCAGTAACACTGATAAGGTTTTTTTTTTTTTTTTTTTTTTTTCCCCTCCCCTGGTTTGTATTCAGTCTTCGGGATTGATTTCCACAGAAATTTGCAGCTAATATTGATTTAACGTACTATACATTGGACAAGCCCCACCAGGCGGGTAGGCTTTTAGCAATGTTTGTATGTCTTTTATTAGAATATTGAATATAGACCTGCCACACCAATTAGAAGACATGCTGTGCTTCTTGTGCTCCCTCATACTGGATGTCTTATTTCAATTCATCTTTTTTCATAGTATTTTTTTATTTTATTTATTTTTTCATTCTGAAACACAGCGGCTTACATGCTTTTTGCTTTATACTCGTCTTCAAAGCTGTGAATGTACATTCTCCAAGAACTGTACAAAGAACTGTATTTAAAAAAAAAAGACCTTGGACCATGCAATTGCTTTATTGAGCACCATGCATTACATTTCTTATTACGGATTTCTTGAATAATAATAATAATAATAATAATAAAAATCTTATTACTCACACTAAAGCAAAGCAAACAATCTTCCCTCCTAACCGTGATGGCTTGTTTCCAGTCAGAACAATAAGAGCTTGATTTACGTTAGTGTCGTGTACTTTCACAGTACCAGTAAATTTGTATCATAGCAACATTCAAAAATAGGTTCGAGTTGTTAATTTAATTAGGAACAGTTTGAAGCTGTGGATTATAGCTTAACATTCGCTCTTCTGTCGCAAGCAACTTGACAATAGACTGGGTTTGTTTTTTAATCGCTTGCACCTTTTTCATCTAACTTTTAAACACTTTCTAGTTCCTGAAGAACAACAAGCTCTTTTAAGTCAGCTAACGTACTGGGGAGGGTGACGATCATAAGAAGCAATACGCTTGCTACATTACAGGGCAGCTGAACACACACAGAGGAACTCACTCTCTTGGCCTGCAGACCACTCTATGCTTTGAGACAGACAAGCATTTCTTTTTCTAAACGCTATTTCCATCCATTTCAAGAGAAACAGAGAAGGTAGAAATAAGACAAAGGATGGCGACAGATTTTTACGACTCCATCTTCTTTCATTTTTTACAGACAATAAATACATCAAGAGAGCTCAGGTGTTCATTTAAGATGCATCAATAATCATAAATGCTTACATAACTCATGAAAACCTTCTCAATCTTATCAACTCACAAGCTTGAATTAAGTACGATGGCGGGCTTTTAATAAATATTTTTACAGTAATGTGCAGAATAGGTAATAAACATATATTGTTATAAATGGGTAATGCACAGAAATGTACACAGTCATTTTCTATTAGGTAGAACAGCGGACGTCACCTTTAGAGATGGATTGGATGCACAAAATTCTTTACATACAGTACGAAAGGTCCGGATAAGCAACCAGCATGACTGAACGGTGACAACAGTTTATTAACCCTAACTTTTAATGCTTTTAAATATAGTTTCGTAGTACATCAAATGCAAGTGATTCGAATTTGGTTTGCTATGGTGCTTCACTTTAGCATTTTTATTTATTTCTTTTTTTTTTACTAGTGCCACAGATTCTGAAGAGATGAGACGCAGCTGCTGTGAATTTCATGCGGCAGGAATGAACGCTATCTTCTGTCTAATCATCCCAAAAAAAAAGAAAAAGAAAGAAAATCTGTTTTCAAGTCTGAGAATTGTCCCTTTTCTAAGGCTAATGTCTCTAGACATGTAGCTGAGCTCTGATCTGAAGAAATGTGTTTAGCTTAGGAATATACTGTACATAAATACATGATAAGTGATCAGATAAACCGAACAACAGAGCATAGACTACAGAACTGATACAGTATGTGACTTTTTTTTCCCATATGTTATCTGCTTGGGTGCACTATTTAAATGTTTTTATTGATTTATTTCTAAAATGTAATTGGGCAATTAAAAAACAAAAATCTTTTAGATCTGCGTCCAGACTTCAGTTTGGCACTTGACGAGAATTTTAGTCTCATATTAGGCTATAAATTCACAGACGGCGTATTTGTTCTTTAGTCAGAAGCGTTCCACTTTGTATATGGAGATGCTCCATGGCTGGATGTGCCGTGTCAGACATGGACGAGCACTGAAATGCTTCAAAGTGGGTCATGTTGGGACCAAGAAATGCTGACGGTGGCTTTACTAACAGTACGGATTGGGTCTCTGTCCCATACAAACGAGAGCCGTATTGCTCCCTCAACCCCCATGCTACTCGCGGTCCGTACCCTCCCTTAAACAGTCCATCCCCCCCCCCCAACCCCATAAGGGCTGCCAGAGCGTTTTGTAATTACACAGAGGTGAGATCCAGGGGAGATGTGCTCAACGCACTGATTGCATCTCATATCCGCGTGCACTCTGCTTCCCAGACTTCCTCTCTCTTATGCTTAGATTCAGCATATTTCTCTTGTCCTGTTTCAGTGCACTTTACATCGAGCTATGGACGGAGAATCTTAGCGTTATTTATTTCTTTTATTCTTTTTCGAGACAGCGATATCCCAGTTCGGTACCGTATTGAAGACGAGGCACGTTCGTGATTAACCAGGGTTTATTACAATGCTCTTATTGAGTTTGCACGTCTGTCATTGTTCAATATTGGAGCAGCTGCCGCAGTGTAAGAGCACCTTCAGTTGAGCTTTCTCCCTTTTACACTATCGCACAGACTGAACTGTGCAAATACCGCAGGTTCTCTTATATCCTTCACATTCAACAGCTCTCAGGTTAAAAAAACCTCACGCATTACCTAATATCTCTTTTCATGAACTGCTATATTCTCCACAAGCGTATTTGATTTTCCAGCGAAATAAATATGGCTTCAGTAAGTTTTGTCTAGAACTGGATAAGCAGTACTGTTTAAGCAGAGTGACTTTCGAACCTTTTTTTTTTTTTTTTTTACTATCAAGGCAGCTTTTTCATCTCCAAGTGAGTAGAGCATGGATTTTACACTGCATGTAAATCACCCTACTTTAGTAGTTGTGGTCAAGAGCTCCTTGATTAAATTATGGCCCCATCATGTGACACTCCAGCGTTGTCAGCAGTGAAATGACTCAGCTATTGGTGCTTGCAGGTGCAGAGGCTTGGATTATGTCTGTGAAAAGCAGTACGAGAGTGATAAGTGTGAATGCTTATAGACTTATTTGCAGTCAGACTGTTACTTTTTTTTTTTAATGTCCAAAACACTCTAGGCTTCAGATGCCATGTCTTGTGTTCTGTACGTTTGAAGATGGTTTATCATTATTTCTCCATCCCATCCCCCCCCCCACCCCGCTAACATGCGAAAAAAAGGGGGGGGGACATTTAGCTTTTGTTAACGGGCTCTGACTAGGCGGTAAGTGCATGTCCCCCTTACTGAGCATTGTAAGAATTAGGAGTGCAACTCAGATAACTCAGGGGGGTTCATTTCCTTTGGATCAGCAATGGGCAGGTCCCATGTGAGAGAGAAACTGGGATCTGCTCAGGACTCGAGAATGACAGGAGCTCCTTTGTGCGTCCAGGCCCTTCATTCTGCAGGCTCTTGTTTCAGGCTTTGGCACGGGGGCTAAAGAGGCCGCTTTTTGGAACAGAGGGGACCAGAGAAGGGGCAAGGGGATGTTGTTAGGATGTTTCCTGCACTTCTCGTTTTTTTTTTTTTTTATGGAGAAGGCGGTTTTGTCCTCACAGAATGGCTACATCTTAACAGAAATCTGCGGGCAGGAAGTAGCCGGCCACTTCATTTGTTTAGATGCCGCGATGACACATTTGCTGGCGAATTTTTCATGGGATTGTAAAAAGGATTAAAAAAAAAGAACTAGTCTCGTTTACATCGCCTTAGGCAGGCTTAGTTCACGCTTCTCGCTCATCGTGCCTTCTCCGTGATAAACCACTTAAGAGATAATTAAAAATACATCCAGCACCTACATATTTTGATTATATAACGCCGTACATACTAAATCAATGCATTATTGTAAACGTGTAAAACGTGTGAGGAGAGCCATCACTTCAAGGCCAGTTTACGTAGAAAACATTACACTTAAACATTTACGTGAACATTTGAAAGGAGACGATTTTATGCTCGGCTGCATGTACTGTATGAAAACTTTTACATAAACATGTTGTGAAAAGAATAGACTCGTGTTTTTTTCCTCCAAGTTTCAACATCCTCCTCAACCACTGTGACTTCAATTCTTAATTAATTTATGCGTTATTATTGTGCCAATAAATGCATGAAGTATAATTAGCCATGCTAATGAATCAGTTCAGCTCCTGCAAGGCACTCACATATTGTTCGTGTTTAAATTCAAAAGGATTTTAGTGGCGAACAAATAATAAACTAATAGTTCAGGTGGAGGTCGCAGATCTGAGATGAGTTTTTCTGGTTCTTGAATAATGATGAAGTTTATCACTTTGGCATAGAAGTGAGTCTTCCATTACAATAAAATATCTAATACAGTTGTTTTTTTTTTTTTTCCTGCGCAAAAATAGGCAACAGTGCAGGCGCTCAGTGATCTTATAGGTAAACAACAATAGGCGCATTTAGTTTACACTAATAATCGGAATAATAGCCCAATTGGAATAAAATGGCACCATGTGACCACCTTGATCGGAACAGTTTGAAATGAACGGGCCTGATCGTAATGAGAGGCGCCGTGTAAACCTCGGCTAAACCATTCAGTAGGTAAATATTAGCCATGTAAATACTTGAGCAGATCAATTCTGTCGTGTTCGAATACATAAACTGATCAGCCATAACATTATAACCTCTGACAGGTGACGTAAACAACAGAATCAACTATATACCAGCAAACCTGTGACAGGATCATGGGTCCCCAAAGCTCACATGACGGTGGGGACCAAAAGCCTCTTCGGTCCAATTCCAAAGAAAAGACCAATGCAGCTACAAACTGTCTGAAAAAAGGCAATGCTGGTCATGATGGAATGGTATCACAGCACCCAGTTCACTGCAGCCTGCTGCATATGGGGTTTAGCTGGCAAAGAGTCCAAGGTTGTGGATCTGGCGCTTTGAATTCCCCAGATCTCAATTTAACCCAGCAACCATGGAATGCACCGGACAAACAAGGCTGATTGATGGAGGCCCCATCCCGCAACCCATCGCACCCAAAGGACCCACTGCTAATGGCCCAGCGCCAAACACCACAGCACACCCCCAGAGGTCTTGTGTCAGGAGTATTAATATTATGCGTTTTAATGGTATGGATGATTGGTGTATATTCCTTCTAAGAATCCTTGCCCCATGTGGGAGGAACGTTAGGTGACATGACAAGTGTCTAGGAGGGTCAACTATTAACTCATTAACAAGCACCAATCACAACGCAGAATCTGTAATTGATCAGAAAGATGAATAGTCAAAGTTGGAGAAAAAAAACAACCTTTTATCATGTTAATTGCTTATATGTAATGGTAAATAAATATGTCATTCTAATCGCTCATTTTGTAGTTTTTAAGGATTATTCAACCAAATATTTGTCATGTAAGACATAAAATCAAACAGTGATTAGCTAGTAATGCACGATTAAAACATTCTTTACTTTTCTTTAAGTGGTTTTACGAGCAGCAATGTACCTAGGCACACAGTAGAACGAGTGTTGTTTCTAAACAGCACAGAGGCGTCTGTAGCCCATAAGGAGCCATGGTGCCACAGGTGTCACAAACCCTTTACGTGAACCCAGTCTCTAAGTGACATCTAATGAACATCCTGGTCTAGAAATGTGACGGTCTGTGGATTTGTGTACGCGGGAAGTCATTTCCAAAATGGTGATATACCTGTTATCACATGTGACGGAAGGAGCTCGTTTTAAAACAAAGCTTGTTATTTTGTTACTGAAAGTACATTTCATCCTATTTAACCATTCTTATGAATTAATAACGTCTTATGTTTTCTATGACTGCATTTCTTGAACAAATCGATATAAAACAAAGTACGAAAATATCACTGTGACATGAATGACATATTGCTTTTAATCCTAAAATTGTCAGATAAAATGCCATGTGATGTCTTTGAAAGTGTTTTTTTTTTTGTCTGTTATGTAGTCCCCATAATTACCCTTAAAGAAGAAATGGGTCTGTGCTCTTATGGGATAAGAATGCTTACAGCTAAATAGACACGGCTGCTGACCATGTCTGTTTATTAAATGATTGAAAAAGATTTAGGACACTGATGATAAAAAAAAAAAAAAAAATGGAACGTAGAAAAGTTGTAATTGTGCCAGAAATTGGACACAGCTGTGAGTGTATACATGGAAACACGTTTATATAAGGTGGGGAATCATTAATGCTTAGCGGCTAATGGCGTAGGGGTCTTGAGAGGATTGATGGTACCATGATTTTCAGTGAAGGGCATTTTGGATCCAAACCTGATTTCCTTTCCCTGTGGGTTAAGATGTGGTTGTTGATGGATTTTGCAGCAATATAATGACCACAGAAGTAGTTGTCCGTGGTCGACTCAGTCAGGGTTTATACCCTATTAAAAAAAACAGTGGTCTCATTTGTAGAGAGCTGTGGTCTCATTACCAGCCTAAAGTGACTTTTTTTTTTTTGTTACCCTTACATGACACAGATCTGATTTTCTTTTAGGGTGGACTCGCAAAAATGTGACCCTTAATGTGAATGTGGCCTTATACGATACAATATACAATACTGACTGGTCACATTCTTCTTCTTTTTTTTTGCTCAGAGAGAGAAACAAGCCGTTTACAGCTGTTGTAATGAAAGCGATAAGAGGAACTAAATTGTTTCAACCATTCTGTGCCAATTTAATATAACTACTAATGGATAAAAAGTATGACCCATCATTCAGTGCTTCTCCTCGCACAAATATCACAACAAGTCTTTGAGGTTTGGTTTCTTAATTGGTTACAGTTGAAGTGTCGGTGTTTTACTTGTTTAAATGCGTTGTGCCATGCTTCCTGGGCATGAGGCATAAATACACCCTGGACGGGGCTTCTGGCCACCATGCACAAACTCATTATCACCTCGAACCCATTGAGACATACTGTAGGAGAAAACCAGAAAACCCAGAGTGAAACATTAACCATGGATGCTGGAGCTGAGATCTGTTGTGTCACTCTGGCGTCCATGTGTGGGACCATTAGTAGTCCCGACACTGTACTCCATAGTGTTTCATCTTGTCAAAGGTTACTGCGCAGGAACCATAGTGGTAGAACTTTGGCCTTGATTGTCTGTGGTGTAAGTCGCATCATTTTAACTGATATGATTTCAACACTTAATATGTGTCGTTTGATATTTGGTAGTCAACTTGAGTGATGGAATTAAAATAAACCTTGCCTGACAAATTTATTCGGCTGTTGGTATTGATTAAGATATCGCCAGTGTGTTTTTACCCCTCATCAGTCTATTGTCTTTTGAGTAAAACATCACGCTGATAAATCCTGCCTCCATTTCTCACCGATTCTTACATTGAGACCTCAGTCTGTTGTGTTTAGTTTGTTTGAGCTGTATTGCATCATGCATTTTCAGCTGTGAAGTTTTTGCTATACAGCCTTGAGTATGAGGCATGCTGAAAAATAATATATATATATATATACACACACTGGACAGGGTGCCAATACATCGCGGGGAACAGACAAACCAAAACACACACACACACACACACACACACACACACACACACACACACACACACACAATGGGCAAATTGGGGACGTCAGTTAGCCTAATCTGCATGTCTTTGCATTGTGAGAGGAAACCCATCCAGCACATGCACGCAGACCCGAGGTGGAGATCAGTCTCTCGACCCGAGAGGTACGAGGCCACACTGCTAACCACTACGCCACTGTGTCAACTATATCTCACAAGTATAATTTTACAGTACAAACTCCATACAAGTGTAACGTTTCTCTTGTGTTCTCTTTTTAGTACTTAAAAAAATGTGTCCGTTGATTCCTCAAAAGTTTTTACCTCCAGAATTCATTCTTTTTGAAGAGCGTTTGTCCGATTTACATAAAAGTGCATTATTTGGAAACATCTTCCAAACAGTGGTAGCTTTCCTTGTAATTAAACATGACGAAATGAGTTTAACAACAACGCAGATTTCTCATTAAAGCTGGTTCAGGAGTGCTAGCATTATGCATTATGCTAATTTTGTTCCATTATATTTTGTTTGGCTTTTTAAAAAAAAAATTTTGGGGTAGAATATCTCTCCGAGACATGTCACAGATGCGCAGATGGTAATATATGTCGCAGATGCAAACATGGGGGAGGAATCGCACTAAATGAATTTATTTATCTGGCGAACAAGGATGAGTCATGATTCTTGAAAGCCGAGCCTTTTTATCACCCTAAACTCTCTCGCTGGAGTGTTTAAATGGGGACAGGGAGCGCATGATTAACGAGATTAAGCTCAGAAAGCTTTCACCTGTTTGCCGACAAACTGTCTTCTCCAGAAAATGCCTAGCAAAGGACGGCTGAAATCAGTATGCGTCGCCACATTGGGACCTGTCAGGATTTTACTGTCAGGGCTTGTATGGTCTGATTTTTTTTAAAAAAAATTTTATGGCTTCTTCTCTTTATTCAGGGTAAAGGAAACCTGAATCCAAAACATACTGTAGATCTTATTCCATTTTTAAAAAAATTATTATTCCATTAAAATGTTTTTTTATTAGGTTACATATTGGCATGGAAATGATCATTTTCCTGTCAGATTCAATTAGCTTTTTCTCACAGGGCAGCTCATTAATCAATCTGTAGGATGTAAAAATTTCAAGTATCCTATTTAAACCGTACAGTATTTACAAGGGCCATATTTACATTGGATTATATATTTGATATATTTTTTTATGGTACAAATTTTCATTTAACAACCGCTCCATTATGAAAATAAATATACGAGGTGTGTACTATTCAGGTTTTCTCTCTCCTGATCTTTGTCCCTTCTTTTGAAAGACGAGCCTCAGTGTGACATGTTTCAACAGCTCCAGGCCTTTACTCCGGAGTACCACATATGGGACGAAGCTGAGTAGAAAAAACAGCCCCCTCCATCCCCATCCACCCCCCCGCCCCCCCTCGTTCTGTCTCTTGTTTGTGAGCTGCTTATAGAAAGCATTAAGGTTGATGCACAGAGCCCTCACCGTTTTAATATCCCTTTGAGGAGGAATTGAAGAGCACATAATTCTGTGTTTCCTCAGCAGAATGAGGAGAAAAGCCCGGTGCCAGCGTAGCACTTAAGCAAGAAATGGAGAGACGTGACACAGGAGAGGATGTAAAAAGGGGCGTGTGAGCACAGGGACATGGCCTTTATCTTTAATCTTTAGCACATGAAAGTGAGGGAAGACACATGGAGCTGTGGGGATTTGGAAGGTCCCCTCAGCTCCAAGGTCTGTTAACGAATGTAGTCCGTTTATTGCAGCGGACCGATAACCTCACTTGGCAGGATTCTGGGTTTCCTCCTGGCACCTGGCAGGCGCAGACACTCGATTAGCATCAGGGCCTCCTCTTTTGGGCAGGCGGATTGTTTTTGGAACTATTAATGGATGGACGATATCAAAAATAGAGGAAATTTCTCTTGTGTTGACCGTTTGCGGCTCCAAGTGGATTGAACGTGGTACACGTCTACGGCGCTTTTGAAAGATCAGAAAAGTTCCAGATTTGGACCAGATGATTCATGTGCCACTGAGGGAAATAATTAGCTTGGCACCTCATGCTACATTGCTCATTGCTAGTGGGCGTGGCAGTTGGCTACATTTATTTTTGACTTTGGCTGAAATTGTTTCCATTTTGATACTTCATGAATATAAAAGTGGGGACCGTGTTGTCAACCTAATAATTCGGGATACTTCTTGGATACACAGTGGTCATGAGACAGGCCACGTCCTTATTTACTTGTGTTAATATTATCCATTTTAAGCAGTTAAGAATATTTAGTACACAACAAACATCAGAATCTGGGTCAGGAAAGCTGTACACCTTGCCACTGGAGAAACGTTTTCCAATCATCAGCTGTCCGGTTTCAGTGAGATTGTTCCCACAGTGGTGTCGGATTAAAGGTTCTTGGCAGTCAAGAGCTTAACCTTATGCTTTCTTGCTCATCACGGTTGTAAAGAGTTGTTGTTTGAGGTGCAATATCCTTCCTTTCTTGAATCAATCAGGTTTATCTCCTCTGATCTCATCAATGCATTTCCACCTGCACAACTGTCACCCACTCGTTGTGATCCTGAAGATCAGCAGTTCCTGAAATAGTCAAACCAGCCTGCCTAGCATCAGCATATGATTCAACGGAGTTGTTTCCATTTCTTTAGAAACGAATCTATTCACACAGTCCATGGCGCTAGTCAAAAGTGAAGTGCCAAAAAAATATAACCGCATCAAACTGTCGTTGCCATTCAGTCATGTTAGTCACTTTAAATACCTAGCTGACAATAAATGTTAAAAATTGTGTAATGGAAATGAACATGTTTTTTAGGTAATCTGAGCCACAAACTTTCTTGAGTATATATATATCAATATATATATATTGCTTTGGAGCATAAAAATATGATTTGTGGAGCACTGGGAAAAGGTCATGTGGACTGATGGTCCAGATTTAGCCTGTTCCAGAGTGATCAGAGTGCGCGTCAGGGTAAGAAGAGAGGCAGATCAAGTGAAGCACCTATCGTGCCTGTTGTCCACCGTACAAGCCTGTAGGGGCAGTGTTATGACCTGGGGTTGCTTCTGTTGGTCAGGTCTAGATTCCTCAACATTATGTGCGCAAAACAATAAGGTCAGCTGGCTACCTGAATATACTGAGCGACCAGGTTTTTTCATCAATGGATCTTTTTATCTTATATATTCCAAGATGATTTAAAGGGATCAAATCAAATTGTTGTGAAAGAGTGGTTCAGGGAGCAGGAGACATCACTTTCATTCATGGATCGGTCAACAAAGAGTGCTGGAGAAGACTTTACGCAGCAGTCTGACTCTCCCATCATTAATACATGATATTGGAAAAGCAAAAGTTGGTTGAATAAAAATATAGTAGGAGGATTGAGTTGAATTATTTTATTCTATACATGTCCATTCTGTGGATATTTCCCTATTCATTTTTTTCCAGACTGTAATGTCTGTATTAGGAGACTACTTAATACTAACTGAAGCTTTATTGTAATTTTTGTAGAGCCATGTTCCCCTGCCACTTCCCCTGCTGATGAGCTCCAGATCCCCTGGAGAATGTGGCTTTCCCTGTCACTTTTTAAATCAATTACTTTTTCTTCACCTTCGTGTCCCCTGTTCTCCCTGGACTCTGGGTTGTGGCTCTCCAGTTCCACCTTTTTTTTGTTCTAAAGCATTTATTTTTTGTCAGTCCAGGGCCCGATAACAATGAATTATAAATACTCCAGGGCATTAAATGTCCTTGCCTGACTTTTATTTATCTTTTGATTCCAATTTAATTTCTTTGTTTGAGACGGCTGTTTTTCACATCGTCTCTGCGTCTCCATGTGGACATATGACAACATGCTTCCCTTTATGCTTTGCTACTGTATTTTATGTGCATACCTACAGTACAGGCTGCTTTCGTATCAGACAAGAAGGGGGTTAGTTCCCTAGGTGCGCTGACACAATGTAGCCTCTCCACATATGCCTAGGTGCACTTGTCGAAAGGAATTAGCTTACATGTTCTTGATGGCAGCGTCTTATTTTAGCACGCGGCAGGTAGGCGGATAGCTTGAACTGCGGAGGCTCTCTGTGCAACAAAGTCTGTGTCTAATTAGTTTGTCTAATTATGTCTTTGTGCTGGAAATTTCTCAAATTAGTGGTATCATGCGGAATGTGAGGATGCTCATTAAGAACTGTAAGACTGTTGCATTGTTCCAAGTGTGTCTCTTTTGGCTCACAGTGGGGTCCATGTGGTCATCATCTTCCATTGGGTTTACCCTCCAAGATTTTCATTTTCAGTCACCCTTTTATAGTACTTATACATGATTACGTGATTAGTGGGGGACCAATTCAAGAGGGACATATGATTCGGGAAAATCGATTCAGTAAGGAATTGTGATTCTTTACATGATTTTTTTTTTTTCAGGACACATTCCAAACTCAACTTTAATTTTTTTTTTTTTACATTTATAATAGAGATGCAAAGGTTGATCGGTAAGTGTCCAAGATTGGCGGGTTTCCATTTAGATTGGCCATGACCGGTGATCGCCAAGCACACAAGCTTCCAAGTGGCACAACAGAAGTACATTTTTTTATGCCATTACATTATCGAAAAGTCTTTGTCTCCAAACTCTGCAAGTGAATCAGTCTCAAAACCCATTCATTACACACCCTTACACAAGTCTCAAAGCACTGTGAGTGCAAAGTAGTTTTGATAATTGTGCGTTAGAAGCCCTGCGTGCCCACGTTAAAAGCAGTATATGTTCGCATATACTGTCTGGTCCTGGCGAGACTTTGGACGCATTTTAGTTGGTAAAACGTCACTGTTTCTTTATGATCCTGCAGGTGGTACATTCGAAACTATTCAAACATTTTCATCGTGTGTCGTAGCAGTGAAGTATTTCTTCAATACTTGAAGTTCATTTTTAAGTGAGAAAAATAATAGAAGGAATCGGCTACATTTAATTACTCGCGTTCAATTCAGTTGTGAAGCTGTTGAGCAAAGCTAAGGTATAAAACTTTTTTTTTTTTTTAGTCTTAGAATTGCAACAACATTGGAAAAAATTTAATATTGAATCAAGACATGTATAAAATCTTGATATTTACAGAATCGTAATACAAGTCAAATCGGCACCTTGGTATCGTGGTACTATTTTTTCAAATGGTGACTAGTGATTATCATCCCTAACATTTCTGCTGAGACGGTATGGTATGCTGTCATAGATTTTGAATTAAGTGTACACTATTTGATTCTAGTCCTCCTGACCATTCTACTCATATGTGCATGTTAAACATCCCTTTCCACTTTGCTCTTAGGACAACCTCCACTCTTCTGTGTAACAGATAGTAGAATTTTGATGTAGTACACACTATACAGTGTTCACACAATAGAAAAAAAAGGAATGAAATGTGTACTGGATGTACAAATACTGGATGTTAGGCACGAGGATGATATAACATCAAAAATGAAGTTCACACCCTTTCGCCCGATTTCATGGTTTCACTAAGCGGCATGCTTATTTGGAGCTCGGGGACCTCTTGTTTCTCGGTGCACTCACACCGCTGTGTGATAGCTGTGCTGTTAACCCCCATCACACACTGTCTGTCCATCCGTAAGCACACAGTTATTGGTATTCAGACAGGCTGCTGGTATCCACACAGCCATTGTAGACAGAGAGCGAATTCAGTGAGTCAATACACTGGTTCATTAGAGCACTGAGTCACTGCGAGCTGCCTCATTTGTTTGTGTTTGTCCAATACTTGCTCTTAAGAAGCACCCGCTGCCCATTCATATGACAGTCCTGACGAAAAGATTGTAGCTGCCTTGCATTCTTGTCCTAGCCAGTCAAATCGGGCTGAATCGATCGGGTTACTTTCATGAACCCTGCATTTGCAGTATGAATGCTATAAAGCCCTGTATTCGACCTGAAGTCAAACCATTTAAAACCTGCATATGAAGAAAGCCGATACAGTATATGGTTTCCATTTAGACTGACTTTAGAGCTGAAATTCACAAGACGTTATACATCCCGTACCTTTTAAGTGGGACTGACTCCGTAACCTGGTTGTGAGTACAGAAGTGCTTACCTTAGTAGGTTTTTTTTAGTAAAATAGTGTGGAAGAATGGGTTTGGTGGGAAAGGGTCTCGGTGTCCCTCTTTGGCCTGCTCATTTAACATCCATACACACAGTATGACTTGACCCTCGTTACGGTTGCTTGGGAGAGCGTGTAAATGTGTGTGTTTTAACCATAACTCCAAAGGGCAGCGTGATGGAGACACCTAACCTTTGAAACCGCCAGAAGTTATCAACCATACAAATAACTCATTAACCTTATCCACTTAATGAAATGACCCCCCCTATTCCCCAGCATTAGACTTGTTTAATTGAGCATTGCAGAACCTAAAATGGCAAGTACCTTTTATGAGCCATTGTGAAAGTAGGAATTGGCATCTGCTTAGCCTCTGGTTCATCCCGCTTTGCTAGCAGAACGTTCAGAGGTTGTCTCTCAGCTCTGTCCGGGATCACGGAGAGCCATTGATTAAAGGGGGAGCTCAATAAGGAGGCACTTTTAATCACCTCACTCAGAGGCACTATTGTCTTGAGGCAGCGCAAATAAACCTGCCAAACACCCCCAAAGTATATACGCTGATCCATGGATGCACAAAGCCCTCTAGAAAGCTCCCACACAGACCGATCAATATGGTTGATTACGAAAGGGAAAAGAGCAGGGGCATTGGACTCATTTGTTCCCTTGAAGGATTGCCCTGCAGATATGTTGCTTAGCTTAAAGCAGTCTATCCTTCCTGCAATTTCATGGAATGTTAACATGAGGTAATGATCCGCAATGATATGTTTCTACAAGGTTGAGCTCGCTAACTTATTAACTTAAGGTTCTTATTTTAGTACCACATATAAAGGCTACGATTAACATGTTCTTGTGTGCCGGTAATAGTCGAGTAATATGCAGTAATGAAAGCTTCATCAGGTGTATGTTTCTGAGAGGAACTGGGATTAAATCATATCTACTAATAGAGTCTCATTACCAGTTTGTTTGGCGTAATCAAAAACAGCAGTCAGCACCGAGCCAGTAATCACGTTCTCATGCACATATTCAAACATGTATTGCAGAAATTCAATACGTCCAGCCTTTTAGTTTATTTCGTCATGCCGTGCCTCTGTGGAGCGGTTGATGGTGACGGAGTAGTGTCAAAATATAGGAAACGCTCCACCTTGCTGCGTGGTATTCTCTTTTATTTCCTTCCAAAGCCATATCGTGAATGGCAGCATTCCATGTGATCGGCTGCCAGTCAGACGGCGGGTAGATAAAAATATAGCAAGAAATAAAAAAAGACATGAAGGCTCTAATGGTTCGGTTTGTCTTTGCTGATAGAGTGCTGCCAATTAATTTGAAAGAGAGAATTCTTTCTTTTAAATGTATTATCAACCAGGCAGAAATGATTAATTACAGTTATAATGTTCACTATATACAGACATGTTTTGCATATATATATATATATATATATATATACCAGGGGAATTCGAGGACTTTTGATTGTGCAGAATTACAGAACACAGTTATGAGAAAATAACTGTATATAATCCCCTGCTACACTAATGTACTTATCTCACACAACATCCCCAATCAATTCAGCGCTTTTGCCTCGAGGTGGGCGTGGCCATACACGTCAATCAGCAAAGCCAGTCAATTCAGCGCTTTTGCCTCGAGGTGGGAAGGGCAATCCGCGTCACTTAACAAAGCCATTCAATTCAGTACTTTTCCCTCGAGGTGGGCGAACGCAATAGTTTACTGTGTATACGAGATGACACAGAAATGATGGCAGTACATCTACAAACTTCCACGATCCTCACCAAAAACAACTAAAAGCGCAACAAAGTATGGCTTATCCACAAAAATGGGATGTACACGATGAAAACTGAACCTTTGCGCCATTAATTAAATTAAAATGTCGATTAGAAGGGAAGTTATGAGCAGTTATGTGGCAGATGATGATCAGCTTTTCAATTTGTGACAGTTCTTGCCTTGTGCTTCTGACCATCAGTTGTCTCGTGAAGTGGAAGGGTGCGTACTAGAGAGTCAGTCGTCCTATTAGTGCTATTATAACTACCGTACAACTCCATATTATGGCAAGAACACTCAGTTAAGGGAGTAAAAAGAAAAGGTAGTCCACTATTCGTTTTAGAAAAGAAGGTCCGTCAATCCAAAAAAATCTCAAGAACTTTGCATGCATCAAAACATCAAACACTCTGATGAAACTGGCTCTCATGAGAACTGTCTCAGGAAAGGAAGACCGAGAGCTTCCTCCGCTGCAGAGGATAAGTTTATTAGAATGATCAGCCTCAGAAATGCCGATTTACAGCACCTCAGATTAGAGCCCACACAAATGCTTCTCGCAATTCAAGCAGCAGACATATTTCAAAATCCACTGTTCATAGGAGAATGTGTGAGTCAGGCCTTCAGGGTCAGCAAAGAAACTATTACTTTGGAAGAAAAACAAGCAGGAGAGACTTGCTTGTGCCTTGAACAGTGTTGGGGGATGTTACTTTTTAAAGTGATTAATTACATTACAAAATTACTGTCTTCAAAAAGTAATCAGTTACATTAATGCGCTACTTTCTGAAAAAAGTAACTAGTTAGAGTACTTTTCCACTGCAGAAAAATGAAAACTCCTTTGTGCGTCCTCATGCATGTTGTTTTGTCAAGGCCTTTATAATTATTCTACCATTATCACTCAGCGAAGTTTGGCCTGTAATCTGTTAACTACTAATACACCAATTTTACCTACGCGGTTTCGCGCGGTGGGCGTAAGTGTACGGTTCATCATAATTCACCGCGAGTTTTGGCGCTGTGATTAGGTTTCCATCTTTCCGCGTGTCGGTCCTCGCATAGTCAAACCGCATAGGTGAGATAGGGGTATAACAGAGGAGGGCGGGTTATGGGGGGCGGGGCTTGTAGGACGACTTCCTCTCACACACCCACACACACTAATGGATTGGGAATGACTGCTGTCTGGCTCATGGATTACATTTTTGAAAAAGTATCTGAGTACTTGAATGGTGGACCTAACGCATTAGATTACTTGTTACGTCAAAAAAGTAATCCTGACCTTGAAACACACGAAATGTACTGTAGATTAGTGGAAAACTGTCCAATGATGAGTCCAAATTTGTGATTTTTGGTTCTAACCACCATGAGGGATATCCCTCACATATACAGTAGCCTAATGGTGGCAAGAGTCAGAAATCTCAAATTTCTCTCAAATCTTGTTAGCTAGTAACATTATCAATTTAACTGAAGCCAGTAATTATAGAATTGAGCCAGACATTCTGTACAGAATACACAACTGCTGTTTAAGTAATACATCAAAAATAATCATATCATTTGAAAGGCAAAAGGACATCAAAGACAATGTTGAAGCCAGCAGTCTAGCGCCAGTGTCATAAGGTTACAAAGAGGACTGAATTTCTTATATGATGCTACCTTTTATAGCTGTCCTTGGGCTGAAACCAGTTTTCAATGGATCAATGGATGATGGGTATTTATGTTTACCATTTTTCATGCTACGTCAAAAAAAAAAAAAAAAAAAAACGAGGGGTTTTTGGTTTATTTGCTAGATCTGTCTTGTTGTGAATCAGCTTTTGGTTCCTCTCCAATTCAGTGCTGGGAAATGATGTGGATAGGTGAAATCATCATGGCATAAATATGAAATATGAATCGAATATGAACACTGGTTTGATATGATGGTTGGTGGTTCCCTCTCTCTCTATCCTTCTGCTGTATGCTGAGGAAATTACTGATCTGAGCGTGCTGAAGGTGTCCATCTGTGCCATAAGTAAAACATGTCAAATATCACATGACGGTTTTCTTAACTGAGGAAGGATTAATATTGTAACCGAATATGACACAGGTTCACCATGTTTTAAAACAAATTATCCTAAAAATTTGAATTGAAAAAAAAAAAAGTGCACATGTTGGAGTTATGAAAGCATGTTTGAGACTACAGAATATCCCACAATCCACAATAACATCTGGTTCGTTGTGTCATTTTTACAATGCTCCACTCAGTAGCAAAGTGTGCTGCCTGTTACAGCTGATAAAGTTGGACAGCTAGCTTCATTTGATAAATAGACTGTTTACTAGCATCAGATTTCATGTACTGGAGCTGCCAGAGATGTGAGAGCCGCGGATCCGTGCGACGAGAGGAGATGCGAAGGAAAGATGAGGAACAGCATCCCATTGATCCCTCTCTGCAGCGTACACAGCAAGAGTTGTGCCAAGAGAATCTTCAGTCGCTGACAAACACGCACATACTCTCACACACACACACATACACACGCCACGGCGCAGTCTTTCACACGGGCCCACACATGGCTTATTGGCACTTTTTTTCTTTCCCTCATCAGTGCCGGTTCAGTATCAGTGAGCTGCAGAGATGTTTGTAGCAAAATACGTTTTCATACGTCATTTAACGGGTTGGTGTGAACTCTGCTCCCACTGGCTGGAAGGATTTGTGTGGATGTTGTGCAGACATGTAGACCAGGCCAGGCTAACCCGATGAGTTTTTTTTTTTTTTCCTTCGTGTGTTTATTGTCCAGACCCTTAAGAATTACTGTGCAATCATTGTGCAACCTTTCCTCTCCCTCCCCCTTCCTGCACCGCGCCAAGTCCAATACCCTCCCTCCCTCCTGTCATTTGAAATGTGCCCTGCATAAATGGAGGCAGCTGCTTGAGCACGGAGCATGGGGAGAGAGGAGTGGCTGAATCACAATTAGCAAGGCTTTTCCTTTTTTCAGTGCAACAGCATTCCAATGCTAGGTATGCCATTCATGCTATACCATTCAGCCACAGCGATTGAAAATGTGACTGGATGTTAGGTTCTTTTCGTTCTATTTAGTCAATTCTTGCAGTGTTTAGAAGTCCTAACCCTGATCTAGGATTCTGTTTTTATTATTTGCACACACTGATTGAAGTGGAAGCTCAGCTTCATTTTTTTTTTTTCTGTAATGAATTTTTAATGTAGCTCATTGTATTTGGAATGAACACCATGTGCTTGTTTCTCTCCTGTAATCTGCAGACCTCTAGACAGTTTTGTGTCTTTTTTTTTTAAAGAATTAAAAACTAACTCAATTCACTGCAGATGGCATTAATGGTGTTTGCCATATGGTAGCTAGTGTTCTGTATATGTGTGTCTTTTTTTTTTTTTTTTTGCACTGAATTGCCTGAATAGGGAGCAGTTCAGCTCTGATGGGTGTGTTTGTTATGTTCGCTTGCTCTATCCAGTATTTCTTTAAAAGCACTGGACAACATACCGAAATACATAGTGCCAGTGACATACTGTATATGCAGTTGTTAGTGACTGCCAATCAAAGTGCCAGCAGCCTCAATGAAAAAGATCATGGGGAAAGGAAAGCCATGGTGATATACGATGATTTAAAAAGACTAACAAGGTCAATGTGAAAGCAGTGAGCAAAGTGGCTTTCAGAGCCTTTGACATGATGTCTGGAGACCTTGATGCCAGTTAAGTGTATGAGTCCTGCGGTTCATGCAGGCGCCCCTATAGTGCCATATCCACTGCTGGCCCTAATTTAGGTTTGTAACATGACAGATAGCGTCAAAGTTTTATAGTTCATATTGTATTTAAATATATAATTGGTGTTTTAAAATTTTTTTTTTTATACATTTATGATAAAGATGGTTGATTGGCCCCAGACCAAAATTGGCTGGTTTTCAATTTGATTCCAAGACTGCTGATCGGCCGATCAGCCTAAGATATAAACAATTCTTTACCGAGCACAGAAGCTTCCGAGTTCCATCAAAATATATCAATCATCATCATATCAAAAATCGACAAATTAAAATCCTCTGATATGTCATTTTCTCCAAAGCACACGCTTACACCCGTCTTAAAACCTCGCAAGCATACTGTAAATTAGTCAAAAATTTGTTGTTAGAAGCCCCATGTTCCCATGTTAGAAACCACCCGCACCCGCATACTTACACCACTTAACTCGTGCGCTTACTGTAAGGCTTTGAGCCTTTGGAGGCATTCGAGGTGGTACACTCTGAACTATTTACACTTTTTCATCCTGTGTGGTAGGAGTGAATTTTTTGCTGTTTGCTTAGAAATAATAATTTAGGCAGATGACAGAGATATGTTCTGTTCAGTAAAAATTTAGCTTTTTTGCTTATTTAAATTTTAAATAAACTCTCGTATTTGAATTCATTTTGTATTATTTAAAATGCTGCTTTTTTAAGTGAGAAAACTAATGTTAAAAGAAATGGGGTACATTTAATGAATTATTAACCTATTGTTTTAAAATGGTAACAAAATCTGGAAACATCAGGATTATATCCTGAGTGTATACATTTATATATACTGTATATATATATATAAGTTGTGATAGAATTTGGTAGATCCACATTTGGTAGGGTCTGACCACTGCAGACCAGGAATTTCTCACAAGAGCTGCAGGTTTTCTAGCTTTCACAATTTGGCCTTTGCAAAGTTTGTCCATTTTTTTTCTATTTCCGAAACATTAACTTGAGGGCAAAATGTTCACTTGCTGCCTAATATACAGTATCCCACCCACTTCCATGTGTCATTGTAACAAGATATTGTATCTGTAGCTACTGTGACAAGGGCCAAATTGTGATGGCTGATGTAATGGGTCAGAGTAACTCCAAAACTGTACTGTAAGTCTTGTGGAATGTTCCTGGTCTGCAGTGGTCAGGACCTAGTGGAGTAAAAGCTCATGGGAGTAAATGCTGGCCTATGTAGTCTGAAGTTTATAGTCTTGTCTTTCAATGCTAATAATGCTGCTATACTGATTAGAACAAAATGACAAAAATGGTTTGCAGATCTGATATAATAAAAAGGAAGGTTTGGATAACTATTAGAGTTAATGATAAGGAAACACAGGCTATTGAATGGTACTTTGTGCTCTGACGTATAGCCCTACAGTCAATTACCATCGGAGATGACACAACGTTTATTTACATGGACCCTAATATTCCACTAATAATCAGAGTAATCCCAATCTGAATAAAACTGCATCATGTAACCACGTCAGTCGGAACAGTCTGACCTGATGCGGCCCGATTGGAATACATTTTCAATCATTGTGAGAAGGGTGGTGTAAACCTTTTGATATTCTGTTCAGTCGGTAAATATCCGCCATGATCTGCTCTAATAATCTTTTCCAGGATTTGATCTGATCATTTTTTGTCAGCATAAAAATATTTTGGACATTTTGCTCCCAATTTTGATCAGTAAAGAGAAGACCTGGAGAAGAGGTTTCACCCCCTGAGGATTTTTGCCCTCATTAAAGAATTTTTTTGACCTGTCATAGTGCACAGAATAACGTTACATAATAAAAATATTAAGCAGCAACAGGGATTTCAAATTAAAATTTCCAAACATTTATGATTTTGCTTCTAGCTGTCTTACTTCTATTTTTTTTTGTCTTCCTTGTTCGAGCTCAGGTGGAAGCATGATCAGCTGTTGCTTTATCCCGTTTATAGATGAGGAAGGGCAGCATGTCTTATTTTTGTCATTCTGAAAAGAGATGCAGTATAGATGACTTTTGACAGTTGTTAATCTTAAGACATTTCAGGGTCGGCTGAGTTTAGAACTTTGAAAAATTGAAAAGCTACCGTAGGCGATGCTAACTAAATGGGTCCACTTGCTCATGAGCTTCATCAACGCTCCTACGACTCCCAGGCAGGCTTCCTCAATAGACCCAATATTTAGTTTTATGCAACTAAAAATGGAATACAGTATACAGTTATGAAAAGCAGCAAAATA
>QMIH01000105.1:411845-457279 GCA_003987875.1 Clarias batrachus
TTTTTACACTTAAGTAGTTTGTTTACTCACATCATTTCTTAATAATTTTTATTTTATTAATACTTAAATTTAATAGCTTTTTTTGAATTCCTTATGAAGCATTCTGAGCTGCATTTAATGCATGAAAGGCCTTATTCAAATAAAGACTATTATAACTATTATTTTACCAGTTTGGAAAGATACAGGACAAGGCCGTAGCCATGGCGTCAGCAGTGGGGAAAAATAGCCCTCGACACAACCCCCAACCATCTATACAATAATGTTTAACAGTGTATACATTGCTCAGTTTTTTTTTCTTTCTCCATTTCATTCATATTTGACCATCAGTATTTGCTTTTCTTCTCACTCACTTCCATGTCACCTGCTTTCCCTGCTCTGTAAAAATCCTCAAGCTATCTCTCTCTCTCTCTCTCTCTCTCTCTCTCTCTCTCTCTCTCTATCTCTTTGTCTCTCTCTCTCTATTTCTCTCTGTCTCTCTCTGTGTACCCTGAATGCGCCAAACTGAAAAAAAGAAAAAGACATTTTTATCAGTAAACAAGTGTTGTTGCTTGCCATGATGTTCAGGAATGGTTACTAACCATTTCTAATGTGAATGGCAATTATTATATCAAGAAACATTTACTCTTGGCGATTAGTACTGTCTGCTTTTGTCATCTGACTAGAACTTATTTTCTCACTGCTCTCAACTTACTTTGCTTGTTTTCCGTGTCTGCCCAAAAAGCTGGTGAATGTCAGTGCCTCCCTTCATCTTCCTCATGATAACACTCACTGTGAATAAAAGCCGACTTTTTAAAAAAATATTTTTTTTTACATTTTTTTGTTTTACTGCATTTCATTGGCTCTGTACATGTACTCTGCACAGTGACAATAAAGTTGAATCTAATCTAATCTAAAACTGTCATAGACTGAATAAAAAGAATTGGACAAACCTTCTGTGGTGTCACCCATAGGTATTCTGAAGAGCAGTTTTGGTGCCCAACTGTGGGCATCTTGACAAGAACTGATTTTTTGCTGATAAACACCAGTTAATCTCTAAATAGACATATGGACAGGTGGATCAGCGCATGGCTGTTGGTTGAAATGTGCCTACGTAACGCTAGCCACCACTAGCCACTAGCTAGCTTGTGGTAACTGAGGTAAGTAGTGGCTAGTTTATATGCTAACATTACTTTGCATTTGAAAGAACTCTCTCATCACACACCCTACACATTGTCTCGTGTCAGCTCCTACATTTTCTGAGGTAAATGAAACGACAATGATTTCTGTTAGATGGTTAGCTAAAGTGAGGCATATCAAGCAGCTAGCGGTTTGTCAGGTTTGTCAGTATAGCACAGAAGGTAAAATAAACATCAGGAAAAAAAAAAAAAAAACATACCGTTGCTGAGCCTAGACCTGACCAAGCAACCCCAGATCATATAGCCCCCTCCATAGGCGTGTACAGTGCACGCTATGCATGATGGGTGGTGCTCTGGAATAGGGCCGGTCCGGACTCGTCATATCACATAACCTTATTCCAGTCATCCAAATCTTAATTCCAATTTTATTCCAAGTACAATCTTTATTCAAAGTGAGGACCCTGAAGTTGTGCGGCGGTAATGCTAAATGCTGCACGAATCTGCCATACCATAAAATATCGATATCTATCGATATCAGAAACTGTCATAATCCTACAAACCTCCTACGCCATGAAGACATCACTTGCTAAATTATTTGGGTGTCTGATTGAGTAGAAGCAGGTCTGACACATTGAGGTTTTCCTCTCTGATTGTTAAAGCTGTTCTTACTCAATAATGCCGTTCAATAAATAAATAAATAAATAAGTAAATATTAATAATAATAACAGAAGAGAAAAAAAAATCTAAGCATACTTTGGGACTTAAAATGCTTGTATGAGGTATGTCACAGAACTGTGTGTATGTGGAAATGTATGCAAGAAAGGGAACCAGAATGTGAATGAAGTAGGAGAGAGAAGGAGTAGAGGGACAGAGACACACACACACACACACACACACACACACACACACACACACACACACACACACACACCAAACACATTGCGAACACAGTAATTGCATGTTCTCTTGCTTAAATTTACCCAGATGTAGGAAGGCTATTTTGCAAAGAGATGCAACTTCTGTAATATTTATGAAGTCTCCATGATTACTGTAGAATTTTTAAATCCCGCTGCTAGGATAAAATATTTAAAAGATACTTAGTTAGCTTCCTAAGGATAATTAGATGTAATCACGAATCAAGTGTCGTGTTCTTCTATAATAAAACATTCCAGCTTAAACATGACAAATTCTTTGTGCTTGACTGATGTATTAAAGATATCATAATCAACATACTGTAGGTGGCATGGTGGCTTAGTGATTAGCACAGATGCCTCATACTGTATCTCCAGAACCATGGGTTTAAATCTAATCTCATGTATGTGCGGAGCTTGCCTGCTCTCCCTTGCACTCAGGTTTCCTCCCACAGTCCAAAGACATGTGGTGTAAATGACTGGTATTTTTAAATTGGCTATAGTTCATATTTGAGTGTGTGCTTGTGCCACCGGGTGCGTTGGAACCCATCCAGGGTGCCCCCCCTAGAACTTGGGACAGTCTCCAGGCTCCCCATGATACGTGACATAGATAATGGAGAGAAAGATAAGAAATTCTTATAATTAAGATTTTTTTACATAACAAAATAAAGATGAAGCCCCTGCATCTGCAAATCTGTGCATTTGTCTGTCTCTCTCTCTCTCCTCTTTCCTCTCTCTCTTCGTGTACTGTATGTGGGACTGCAGTGGCCGTGTGCATTAGTTATTACATTTTCTTGTGCAGTTTTCAGACCTTTTCAAACATTTCAGACTGTTTATTTTTTCGGGTTTTCTGTAAATCCATATCGACACCATAGAAAAACATTTTTGTAACTCGTAATGAAAAATTCAATAAATATGTACAGTAGATATAATAAAACAGGCTGTACGGCAGCGTAGTGGTTCATACTGTGGCCTCGCTCCTTCAGGGTCGTGGGTTCGATTCCTGCCTCAGGTCTGCGTGTGTGGAGTTTGCATGGTCTCGCATGGTTTCGTCGGATTTCCTCCCATAGTCCAAAGACATGCAGATCAGGTTAATTGGCATTCTCAAATTGCCCGTATTGTATGAACGAGAGTGTGTGTGCTCGTGTCTGTGTGCTTTGCAATGGTTGGCACCCTGTTCAGGCTGTACCCAGTCAACAGGCCCCGCAACCAAGGATAAAGAAGTATAGAACATGAACGATATTCATAAAAGCATACACTATTAACAAACTCCAAACCTGCATCAGGATACAAGACTTTCTCCAAGTTACTGGTCCGGACTTTTCTGTAAAAACAACATCCACCTGAAAATGAAAATTCAACAGGGAGGGTGAAGAAGAACACATGCTTCCTTCAAGACATGAGATTCTCGAACCGCTCCTCACACGCTGTTAGGGGGAGAGAACAAAGAACAGACGCGCATGATTGGCTAGTGCTTCAGTGATTCACGTGAGGATATACACCCATCCCCCGAGAGCTCATAGCTACAGATGGCTATAGTGGGATTCAAACTTGCGATCTTCAGATGATCTCCATGTTGCACCACTCGGGTGAGTGTGTGTGGTTAGCACTCAATCAGTTATATTCGTGGCTGACCGGCCAATCGCCGGTCATGACCGAGCAAGCTGAAAACTGGCCAATCAATAGTAATATCCTCTAATACTATCCATATTTTTAAAAATGTATTTTTAGATTTTTCAAACATTTTTCCAGGTCAGGAGTACATTTAAAATCCATACGATTGCAGGCCTGCAAAGAAACCTTGTATTGCCTAATAAGCTAAGTTACAGTAGTGTTAAAGAGTGGCAATCTAATAAAAATACTGGTTCAAATTAATATAATCATTAGTCATTACACTGTGATATATAAAGACACACACGAAAGGCACAGAAACACTACAAGATTCAGCAAGTATTTTCAGATCACCTAAGTACAGAATGCTTAAGCAATGCAATTTCCTTCCATGTTTTCTAGCTTGTGGAGCTCAAAGGGCTGTAAAAGCATCTGTTATCACGTTTCTTATTTAGATAGGCAGAAATACAGCTAGCTTTTATTGTCATGATGTATACACACATGGATATAGTAAGAAGATAATTATTTTCTTTGTAAGGAAGCTGAGGTTGTGAACTTCATACAGTATGATGAGTAGCTCTGATCCTTAACCAAGGTTTTAAAAAAAAGTCAGTACCGCTCAAGGTTGTTTACTATAAACAGTTTTACAGGCCAAAGCTTGTGTTACAGAGTGATTGTACTTGTACAGAAGCGCAAACTTTTGTAGATTATGCGTAGCGTCGTTGTGTGACGATTTGTCACTCCTTAATATGACGCGGTACAGGACACCAAAACATTACTTTCCGAATGATGAATGAGCCAGTGGAAAACAAGAAGGCAGGACGGCGGTGTCTTTTAGTTGTAAAAAAAAAAAAAAGAAGAAGAAGAAGAAGGAACTGCTTATAACTAAATAGTGAATTCTGTCAATTTTTTTACTACTTCTTCTGGGTGTGCTTCTGGAGAAAAGGCACTGCTTCAATCACTAAAATAAGTTTTATTTTAAGTTTTATTTTAGAAATCTTTCTTTTTCTCCTCGTCCTGTTAGCAGTGTCAGGGCGTTGGCTAAGAAAAACAAAGGACAGATTAAAGCAAATTAAAACACATTCTATCAAATGTACTACTGCTAATAATAAAGTGGTTAGCACTGTCGCCTTGCACCGCCAGGGTCCGGGTTCGATTCCCGAGCCAGACTCGAGTCCCTTCTCTGTGTGCATGGAGTTTGCATGTTCTCCCTGTGCTTGGTGGGTTTCCTCCGGTTTTCTCCCACAGATTATGCTAATCGGTTTTCCCAAATTGCCCGTAATGTATGAGTGAATGTACAGTACGTGTGTGTGCTCTGGGATGGATTGGCACCCTCTCCATGGTGTACCCCGCCCTAATTCTCCTAGAATAGGCTCCAGGCCCCCCCCCCGTGACCCTGAATACAGGATTAAGCAGTATAGAAGATGAATGAGTGAGTATGTATGTGCAACTAAAGCAATTCAAATGACAATTACACTGTAATGTTCAGGTACAATGATTAGCTAATTTTAGGTAAAGGCTTGTGTTTTATTTTGTAGTTCCTGTGATGCACTACGAGACAGCACGCAAAACATACAGACACAAATAGCTGAGGTTTGCCCTGATCCTTAACCAAGATCCAATGAGCCAATGGAAAACAAGAAGGCAGGACACATTTCGTACCAAACCAGACAGAGAGTCACAGAGACTAAACTAGTTTATTTATGGTAACGCCAGCCCGTGGCATTAGTGGCATTCCACTCAGTTATGTTGTTAGCAACATGGGGTCCATTGCATAGAGTTGCCTTATGTGATCATTTTTGCCGTGTGTTGCACTAACAAATGTCTTTTCATTAATGCACTTAATGGAATTTAAATTAGCATTTTCATTTTATGTGGCCCACGCTTCAGCTCCGGCTTAATTCATAGCATTTATTGTGAAATGAGGATTAACACTCTCTGGGATGAACCAAAGTGCCTTACAATGATTGCAAAAAGTGGCATCACAGCTTTGGGTCAGCAGGAGTGCGTCACCTGCTAACCAGATTGCATGCAACTCGGTGCTTTTCTGGCTCTGGACCATTATTGCAAATGTGCACCATGTTATCGGCCATGCCAAGTACATAGTGTCACTTGCTGTCTCTTCGTATTATTCTAGTGTGAGTGTTTTTAAAAATTTTCCTCCCCCCCTATGACTGATTTTATTTCTCCTTCAGATATACCGAGGTATGTTTAATGATAAGACATGGTTATTCCAGAGATTCAGAATTTAGACTTCCCTGTATCTAATTAATTGCTAATTAATTGCTGTAATAACTACATCTGGCTGCTGATGTTGGGTTGCTTAAGATAATAGTGACAGTACTTTGCACTCTATGATCATGTCATTGAAATATTTGAACGATTAAAAAACAGGATGTTTACATGATGTATCTATAGTTCAGTGGTATAATATAGATTTGTGAGCTTAATGGATGAGCCCATTAGTTATTTCACAGAATGAGCTTAGTGGTTTGAATCTATGGTGGTCTGATATCAAGATTATTGCACATGTATTATTCAGAACCTTTAGCCACAGAACCTGCAGGCTAAACTCCTGACCGGTCACAAATGAAAGGAAAAACCGTGTCTTTGTCATGTCCCAATCCCTGTAACACTGGGCACGAGACCTGGCTGAGAGAAATCGTCTGAATTCCGAATTTGACCCGAAAACGATCACATCAGGGATTTTCGATAGCACGGAAACCCACGGCTTAGATGGTTTGAAGTCATTATTTCGAAACAGCACTTAAGCAGCTCTATCCTAATCATTAGGTGCATTCATTCATTACTTTGATTACCAGTGCCATATTTGATACCTGCCTTTAAACCGAGAAATACCGCACGGGTCAATGCAGGCCTGCCGGTAAACATGAATAATTGCAGCAGCCACCCGAGGCAAGTAGCTGACACAAACACTAACATCTGCGTGTGAGGTCAGCAGTCAGAAGTGTCAGGATGGGGTTGTACACACCACGAGGTCAAAGTGTACTGTAGAGCTGCAGCTTCAGGCTTCATTGCTAACGCTATCGATATCAACGCTAACAAGCCCTTAATCCCTCACCCTGGTGTTGCGAATCAAATAAAAAGTCAAATTCAAACCTTTACCTACGAGATGCTGCTTTTTTAGTTAAACGTATTAGAGCTTTTCCAATAAATGTATAATGACCCGTGTAATAAATTTGTTTACGAGAAACACAGCGTATGTGGTTTATAAAGGGGAAGCCGAAGGAGGGGATTCGAGCCCCGACACCATGCAACCCAGCCGCTGCATGCAGTTCCAGTCCCAAACCCGGTTAGGAGACGTGAGGGTTGCACCAGCAAGGGCATCCCGAGTAAACCCTGCGCTACGCCTTGCAGATCAAACCATGACTCCAACGATAAAAGCGGAACGTCTTTAAAAGAAAATAATAAAGTGAGAATATTGTATTATTTGTGCTTTGTTCTTGATGAGTTGCTCTGGCTTTTCCTGTTGCTCAGGCCACTTTCTTTCCATGCTGTTTGAAATACTCCCAATTTAATTTGACACCGTTTTACTTCTAAAGTTTCAGTGGTCAGTTTTATGATGTGTGATGTCGAATCATTTTACCAGCATGCTAGTTTTTGTGAAGCTTCATTATCTACAGCGCTGGGTCTCAACCCTGATCCTGCGGGACCCGCTGCCCCTGCGCATTTCAGTGTGTTCTCAGCTCCCAGCACACCTGATTTAACGAATCTGCTAGTTAAGATCCTTCTCTGAATTGAAGTGGGTGGGGTAGGGATTCTAGTTTTATAACGACGTAGCGTGTAGTAGACACTTACATACATACATCGTGCATGATTTGATTTCAGAAGGCCGCCGCACTGTTCGCTGAATTCGTACAGTCGACGTTTTTTGTGGTTGACCATAAACAGTGTACTTCATGGCTTTGTTCAAGTGCAATAAATTGAAAAAAGATGTGGTGCTGAAAAAAAAATACCAAAAATACTTTGACGATTATGAATGATGGTTTTAAATGGTCCCTTAAATCGAATTTCTCTCCGAGTGGACGAGGTGTTTCCGTAATTGCGTTCATTCTCCTCGTCGCTGTGAAGAATTCTTTTAAATATTTACCCCTGGCGCTTTTTTTAATTTTTTTTTATTGTTTGTCACTCACGCTGATTGACAAGGCTTTCCCTCTTTCTCTTTCCGTCTCCCTCTCTACATACTGCGTGTGCTCTTGTGCGGAACTAAAGATAGCTAGGGATAATTGATGATCGCATTACAAGAGTCCAACTTAACTGTGGGAACACGGCTTTGTCAAATTTCTCAGCAGGTTCTTACATACCTACATCGTGCACGATTTGTGCAGAACAGAAAATATGGTTGAACAACAATTACTGTATCAAGGGCTTCGTACTTTTCTTATTCCTCTCCCGCCCTATCAGTTAAGCTCAGAAAGGGTTAAGGGGACAGTAGCTGGCACTAATAGGAAGTTCCTCACCAGGAATCCATTAAAGGGAACAAAGCCGGCTAGCCGAGTCTGCCTGACGCAATGTGCACCTCTGTTCCTATATATAATATATAATGACTAGACACATCCATATGACATCCACAGCACCTTTTTATCTGTGTAAAACAATGTCTATAAGTCTGAGCTCCCTACCAACAGACTTGGGAAGTAACAAGTACAATTACTGTACTTAAGTCTGCTTTTGCTCTGCTAGAGTTTTTCCTCGACTTTATGATTTTGTTTCTTTTCTGATGCTGAAAAGGTAACAGATGGACTGTATTCCCACCTTGTGCCAAGATATGCTCCAAATCTATTGACACCCTAATCAGGATGATGCAGTTCTTGAAAGCTGCATGGCCATGGAGCAGGACATCGTGTAAGATTCAGGCTTCATCTCAAGCACGTATCGTGGATTATTTCATGCTCTCTCCGTATTCTTTGCACCCAATAATCCAAAGCACTTCTAGTGGACTGACACATTTACACGTGTACAGTATATGCAGCCTACTAACACGTCGCCTAGATTTGTCATTTAGCTTCATTTAATTAACGCGTCTCCTTCTTGATCTAAAAATAACGTCCTAATGAAAACATGATATAAAGGCAGAAAAAGTAATATCCCAGCTGAATGAGGACACCAAAATGTTTGACCGTTTAACCTTAATTACCTTCATTGATGTTGCAAATCTCTTTATCTCTTTATCTCCTTGTTTCTCTCTCTCTCTCTCTCTCTCTCTCTCTCTCCGCAGTGGTCAGAACAGCATCGTGTAACAGTCACATTATCGCACTTCATCAGAATCTTTCCTCAGACCTGCCAGCTTCTGTGTGAGGATGCCGGCTCTGCCAAGTAGGCGACTGGCACGTGCCCAGGGGCTAGTGACAACAGCCGATAGTAGAGAGAGATCCGTGCGGATGTGCCAAGTCTATTCTTCTGACTAGCACAAGCATGCCAAATAGCGTCGATTCCCTAACTATATATCGTAGGAAAATGTACAGTGCGTACTAAGTGTGAGTTTCTGCTTCGCGTGTGGCGCTGTATGAAGCAGCATGTCCTCTTTGCAAAACATATAAGAGATTTGAAAGTAGGACAATAGCGACCTATCTAGCATCGCTCCCTATCCTATAGTCAACACTGACAATATAACAATATAACAATCGCAACACACAGCTCTTTTGACTTGTGACCTTACCACTCCTCACAGTAAATTCCTATGGAAACAGTTTTTGTGGCATTGAAAAGCGAAGTGATTCCCCCCCCCTTTCCCCTGGCTGTGTCACCGATGTTGGAAAAAAAAAAAAAAACCTTTGTAATGCTAATACAATATCAAACCGTGCAAGGACCAGCTCAGCCTGTGCTTTCTGCGCTCCCAGTGCCATGGCACGATTTAACAGGCATTATGAAGGGGGAAGCGGCCACCCTTGGACACAGCTAAAAAGCCAGAATCGCTAGCGGGTTGCGTTGCACGGGCTTGAAAAAAAAAAAAAAAAAAAGAAGAAATTCTCCTCATTGCCTCAGTGCATCGTTCAGTTAATTAACTCCAGCCCAAAGCGCACAGCACAATGTATAATCCTCTTGCTTCATACATTCAAAAAAATGCCTGACGGAACATAATAAGGTTCGTACCCAATAAGCAGGATCTCGCTGTACTTTAATTCGATCAGATTTTTTGATTCGGCTCATTGTTATGAACGTCAAGGCTGATTTGATTTCTTTTTGATTTTTTTTTTAAATGACGCTATCAAGTGCTGGCTTCTCACACTGGACATGAATGAGGAGTTTCAGCTGAAACGAAGCCACCTGCATGCATGTGTTTCTTCCAAACACCCCTACTCCAATGCACACATGCGTGAATACACACATTCACACACACACTCCTGTCTCTGGAGGAGTAGCATTGGATTAGAAGATAATGAAAAGAGGCAGGCACTCTAGTTAAGGAGTGAAGTGTGAGGAAAGGTGGAGAAGGCTGTGTCAGCAGTCAGAGGTATAGACGAAAAAGAGACGAGAGACCGAGGTGGAGGTGGTGGTGATGGTGATGGTGGAGGCAGTGGTGGTGATGGTGGTGATGGTGGTGGTGATGGTGGAGGGGGTGGAGGTGATGGTGGAGGTGGTGATGGTGATGGTGGTGATGGTGGTGGTGATGGTGGTGGTGGTGATGGTGATGGTGGAGGGGGTGGAGGTGATGGTGGAGGTGGTGATGGTGATGGTGGTGGTTGTGATGATGGTGGAGGTGGAGGTGATGGTGGTGGCAGTGGTGGTGGTGGTGGTGATGGTGGTGGTGATGGTGGAGGTGGAAGTGGTGATGGTGGAAGTGGTGGTGGTGATGGTGGAGGTGATGGTGGAGGCAGTGGTGGTGATGGTGGTGGTGATGGTGGAGGTGATGGTGGAAGTTCCTCCAGCACTTCCGATTAAAATCATTTATGTAGCAGCGCTTTTAGGCGCGCTGCCGACTTTCACTGTAGAAACCTCTCAGCTGTGGTGAAGACATTCTGTGTGTACGTGTGTGTGTGTGTATGTACAGTATGTGTGAGGAGGATGCTGGGTAAATTGCTCCTTCTGGATTATTGCATCACTCTGTTTTGGCCAGTATCTGAATCACCAGCAAGACTTTCATATTCTTGTTGGAGGAAGCTGCTTGTCTGTCAGTATAATAGTTCACGCTGGATTAAGAGGTTATTTCCCTCGAGTGCAGATACGAGTGAGACTTTTTCTTCTCCCTGTTTTCTCTCCATCTGTTTTCCCTTTATTTTCATGTGCTGCTTACTTTTCTTCCCTCTTTTCGTTATCTTTCATTTGCACCTTCCGTCTCCCTCTTTATCCATCATTGTCTGTCCTGCTTTATTCTCACTATGTTACTCCTCTTGCTTTTCTTTACGCTCCCTTTTTTTCACCTTCATCCTCTGTGAGATTCCACCATCATTTTTAATCTTCTCTTTTCTATACGCTCTTTCGACTTTCTCTCTCTTTTCTATGCTTCTTTCTTTGATGTTTTTCTTGGACGCATCCATATTTTTCACCCCTTTTACTTTTCTCTCTTCTCTTCTTTCCCTCACTGTCTTCCCCATTTCCACATGCTCGGTTTCTCTCTGTAATCTTTTCTTTTACCTTAGTGCTCTATCCTCCATCTCTTTTTCTCATAACTCTATCTGTGCTCTCTTCTTCTTCTGTACCTTTATACAGTATGTCTCCTTTCTTTACAGCCTTTTTCTTCACATTCCATTTTCTTTTTCTTTTTCCTCCCCATGCTTCCTTGTTCCTCTCAATTTTACAGTAATTTTCTTGTCTCTTTGTTCTCATTTTCTTTGTTTCTTTTTCATTTTCCTTATCATTTCTTATCCTCACTTTATTACTTTATTACTTTACTACTTCTCTTCTTTCCACCCTTATTTGTCCTCTCTGAGTTCTTCTATTATTTTTTGTCTCTTTCTGTTTTTCATTTTTCTTCTTGATTATCCACTCTCTCGTTTGTTTTGTCTAAATTTCTATGTCTTTCGTTCATCTCACCTGATCACCCTTTCCTTGTCCCCGCCCTGTATTCTACTGTTCTTTCTCTTTCTCTCTTCATCCACTGGTCTTCTCTCTGATTATATCTTTTCATTCTTCCTCACTTTTCCTTTGCGTCTCATCCTTTCCCCCTTTCCTCTCTCTCTCTCTCTCTCTCTCTCTGTGTTTTTGGCATGAGCCATGGCGTTGCCAGGGAGCCTTGTTGCACCAAAATTTTTCTCGTGCCTGTGTTCTGTACACTTTGCCATGCGGTGATGAAGGAGCTAAAATGTGCCATTTGGAGATTCGTTGTTATTCCAATCACACTTCAGATGCAGCGGGGTCCAATAAATTTCAGAGTAATTGGCTGGCTCCAGCAGCTATAGACAGGCAACGAATAAAGCCCAGGTGGGGCTTTTCAGAAGGATTTATTATAATGGCTATTTCATTAATTAGCGACTCTAATGTGCATGTTAATCAATATAGAGATGTGACTCAAATGTGGCACAGATTGCAGAATGTAGATTAAGCACTAATATGTGCACCCTGGTAGTCAAATATTTAATTTTATGTTATTTGAATGAGGCTTGTGAATTTTGTTTCCTTTCCTTTGCAGCTTTGACTAAGAGAGTCTTATAGTAGCATACTATTTCTGTTTAACGCTCCTTGAGAATCCATTCATGGGAACACTTTAGAATGTTAAATAAATAAAATGTAATTAGCGAATTGAGACACTGCCAACTATTTACAAGATTAAAAGCAATAAAGCGAAATATGAAATATATACAGGATATACACTGATCGGCTACAACATTGAAACCACCTATATTTTTGGTTCCCCTAGTGCCACTGGGGAATCTCTGGTCCCTCGGGTTGCAGGGACCGGAGATGCCCTAGTGGCACAAGGGGAACCAAAAATTAAGGTGGTTTTAATGTTGTGGCTTCATGGGACTTCCTTCCTCTGGTGTCTGGCACCACATTAGCAGCAGATCCTTTGGGTGCTGTGGGCTATGGGGTGAGGCCCCATGGATTGGACTTGGTTGTCCAGTCCTTCCCATGGTTGCATGCTTGGAATAAGGTCAGGGGAATTAGGAGGTTGGACTCCAGCTTGTGATCTGTTCTGGTACCTTTTTTGCACTTTGTGCTGCATTGGCTTTTTTCCGTGGGATCAGGCAGACCTTTGGTCCTCCCGGGTGTAGAAGGACCATTGGTGCCCATGGCCGTGTTACTGGTAAATAGTTCATAATGATGATAGTTTTTTACACTCTCTTAGTCAGCGTCATGAAGTATTTGCCTAGATTGGTTTTCCAACAACCAGTTCCCAGATGATCACTTGGTGGAAACCAGGTCATCTGATGCAGCATTCCATCACTCAAAAATATTTGGCCAAAACTGTCAATTACTGAATTCAGGTGTTTTATCAGGCCCCTTATCCGCATGCTTCAGCAGACAATGCTGTGCTTCCAACTTTGTGGCAACAGTTTGCGAAAGGCTCTTTTCTCTTCCAACATGACTGCGATCCAGGCAACAAAGCAAGGTCTATAAAGACATGGTTTGATGAGTTTGGTGTGGAAGAACGTGACTGGCCCGCACAGAGCCCTGACCTCAACCCCATCGAGCGCCTTTAGGATGAACTGAAGCAGAGATTCTTCCAGAGCCAGACCTTCTCGTCCAACATCAGTGTCTGACCTCATAAATGTTCTAAAGAATTCCCAGAAACATGCCAAAATCTTCTGGACAGGCTTCCATATTACAATACAAGTATATGTATTTGGATGCAATGTCATTGCAGGTTTGGCTAAATCCTTTCGTCCATATTGCGTAGCTCTTACTGTACATAACCTAGAGGTGTGTTTGAGGTCATTGTTCTGTTGGATACATACGATGGCCCCACTAAGGGCAAACCAGATGGGATGTTATGTTGAGCACAAAAAATGCTGTGGTAGCCATGCTGGTTAATTCTGCCCTTAATTGTCACCAAAAGTGTGACAATTAGACTAAAGGGCAAGTCTCTCCTGCTTGTTTGTCTTCTGAAGTGATGGTTTCTTTGCCACAATTTGACTATAGATGCCTGACTCGCATCTCCTCTGAACAGTGGAGGTTGAAATATGTCTCCCGCTTGTATGTGGGCTCTAATCTGATGTGCTTTAAATCAGCAATTTCTAAGACTGGCCATCCTAATAAACTTATCCTCTGCAGCAGAGGTAGCTCTTGGTCTTCCTTTTCTGGCACTGTCCTCATGAGCGGCAGTTTCGTCATAGCGTTTGAAATCTTTTCTCTTTATTTAATTAATAATTGTGCTACTACAATTACTGTACCCTCCTTTTTTTTTACCCACAAGACAACTGATGGTCTAAAGCACATTAATAAGGCAAGAAATGTCACTAATTAACCTTTGACAAGTTGAAAACGTGATTCGGATGAGAGAATGCCAGTGTCAATGTCAGTACTAACGTACAATGTTAAATAATAATAATAATAATAATAATTTAAAAAAAAAACACTGAAGGCAAAGTTGTTTAATATTTTGACTGGTAGTGTATATAGTGCATCTCAGAAAAATGTATATTATGTAAAATGTTCTTTTAAGAAGTAAACCTTTAATATTGTCTTAATTTGATACACGTAAAGTGAAATATTTCAAGCTTTTTTTTGTTCTAATTTTGATGATTATAAGCAAAAAATCCCGTATTTCAAAATATTAGAATATTAGATATTATAGATATTATAACAAAATTTGGTGCTTGCATAAATTACTGCTTATGTAATACAAATACTAAAAGTATAACTATTACTATCTCTCGGTCTAGCTCAGTACGTGCAGGGGAAGACTGCTGGTTGACAGTTGTCCAGGCGACGATGGTAGAAAGTCACAGAAGGTGCTGTATTGAAGCATACGCATAGAAATTTGACTGGATGGCGGGAAAGCGTGGTAGTTAAAACCAACTCACCTGACCTGCTGAGATATGATATGAGTAACACCTGACCCAGCAATACAGACAAACTGAAGATTGCAAATAACATCTCATTAGCTAATCGTCTCCATGCCATGCTGCATTGATGAGGTAATGATTGAACTGAAAATAAAAAAACGGCTTGAAACAGTTAACCGTATACTGTATATGAGAGTTTCACTTTTAAAATGACATTCTAAAATAAAATGAACTTTCACAGTAGCAATTTTTTTAGGATGTAAGAAGTGCTTATGCAGCACTCAGACAGATTTGTGAGGTGAGGACAGGCTGCTGAGTGACTTAATGCAGTCAGATTCGACCTTCTGTAGCAGACGACCAGATGTGTAATGCAAACACGCTTAATCAGTCGAGGCTAGCGTTGGTCAAAGGTCCCGCCATAAACGAATGAACAGCCTCTCTCTCTCTCCCCTGAGAGCAGATGATGAGATAGACTCCTGCACTGCTTACTGATCTGGAGCTTGTCAATAGGCCAGGACAGTGTTGTGAGTCCATCACCTAGAGATAATGACAAAGTGTTTCATATCAGATATCATCACTGTTATAGATGACATGCTACACAAGAAGTGACCTAGTTCCCCCACGGAAAAAAAAAAAAAAAAAACAGAGTGTTGGATTTACATTGATTTTGAGTCCCAGTCGGTTCAAAATTGAGATCCGCCCCCACCCCGCTGAAGCTGACCTCGTCAATACAAGGGTGCATATTATTTTTCATCGCCGTGGAGATATTCAGATGCTGCAGCAAATTAAGTGTGACTGGTGTAAACACCGCTGTCATGGTTGGGGTTATTTTCACACCTGCCTGATGCTTCTTCTACTACGTATTCCCGCGAACATGAGTAAACTCTGGCTGTACTGAGATTCGTCATGTCATTTACATGATCAGATTAATATACAACACTTGTGATGGGTCTGTCCAGCAATTCACTGACGCCGTCACTGCTTTTCAGTCCGGTACATCCTTCATGGATAGAACGTGTCACTGCTCGGTGCTTGACACCGAACCCCCACCCTTCCCCTCCCCCAACGCCCCCCAGCTGTGGATGCTGTGCACGGTGCTGCTCGCTTCAGTTTTATTCGTATGTCTTATATAACGATGTCACAAAACAGCTTTACAGAAATCCAAAAGCGAGGAAGTGGCAAGAAATAACGCGATGACATAATATAATGACATCAGTAACGTGTTTAGTGGGTGGATGACTTATGGATGTTTGTTTTAATAATGTTTCTAATGTAATGGCACTGATACAATCGACGGGGCCTTACTGGTTTCGGTCCGGAAAAAAAAAAGTCACTAATTATACTGTAGCTACAAAAGAACATATGGTCAATATAACCTATAGAAAATAAGCACCACTTTGAAACGTTATAAACTGACAAAGATATAAATGACTGTCGATATTGTTTTCTCTTCGCTCCCCTCGGTCCCCGTACCCCGTGTTCCCAGAGCGGTCTCGATTGAATCACGTTTTAATTGAACATGGCTCTTAAAGTGACATGCTGTTGTCAATCATAAAGTGTCCTGTTAGAAGCCCACACTGATCTGGACCTCTACAGCTCCAAAACATCCGAGCCAAGGGACTTTTTTAATACTATAAATGTTGATTAGTTTGCAGGTTGTGCACGGGGCAGAACAAAGTGGCGGTGATAAAAAAAAAAAAAAAAATATTGATTGAGTTCAGCAATAATGTGTCGGCCCAATAGCGTCTGAGTGGAAAAAGACATTGATAGAATGCCCGAGCTGCCTGCAACACCTCCAGGACATGATGTGCCTTGTATTAGCAGTGATCGCTGCAGCATTACCGCAGCCTGCCCCCCATGCTCCTGATTCGGATTCAGGCAAGCAAACAGAAATGGCGTGCGGAGAGCCAAGCCTGCAAGTGGGATAATTACATCTCGGATAGATGACCTTTTTTGCCTCCTATTAGATATCATTTAATGCACATGCTGCACAGGGATACGGTTATTGCCATCCTGGATTGCTGTGTATTTTCCAATATTTGATCAAGACAAACAAATCTGTTTTTCCATCAATTACAGGATTTATTTCTTTTTTTTTTTTTTCCTGGCTGCATTATTTCATCAATCAGTGTATGTGCCGCTACAGCGCACCTGTCCAGACCTTTGTGACCAGTGAGCAGCAGCTCCATTAGCTGAATGCGGCTAGCTTTGGCTCATTAAACTGTAAGACTGTGGGTCTCTTGGATGCTGACACGGTCGTGGGTAGGTGACCTTTAGACACCTAATCAACTTTTAACACCTCGCTGGATCCCGTCACCTGGCGAGACAGGAAGGACGACGACCGCTGGCCCAGAATCACCCGGTATCGTCATGACGTGCCCTTTGCCCACGTCACTCCGGAAGAAAATCTGCTCGCATTTAAAGCGTGCTTCGCGTGAGGCTGCGGTACCGTGGCGTAACAAAAAGACAGACGTGTTATTGGAGCGCTCCTTGAGGTTCAGTAAATTTAGCAGCAAATAAGGTTGTGTGATCTTCGCCGTAGGGATGGCGGTTCTGTTTTGACCGGCTCACGTGCATGGAGGGTGGTTATTTGTCGCGCTGCTGCCTCTGCATAAAGAAAGAACGGCTCGATTCTGAAAGCTATTGTTAGCGCCTGCCACTGCTTCTCTGCCTCCTTTCTTCTTGCGTTGCACGGCTTGTCAAAACCCACCCTCACAACATCGTTTTATCAGTATTGTCATCTGTCAAAGGTGAAGCCTTTGTTGGAAACAGAGAAACGAGTCAGCGGAAGAATCGGGAGGGAGTATTAGGCTCTCGGCGCGTATGTAGCGCGTATTGTTTTCCTCCATGACGATGCCTTCGCGTCCCGTTCCCTATCCACCGATCCAGGAGTATTTAAACGTTAGCGACGAGACCGGAACGCCAAAACCGTGGATGACTCGTTTAAACCGGAGAGAACGGGGAAGCACCTTAGCGACAAGGCCACATGTGTGCTCGTGAGAGGGTGAGGTTATTCACCTTCTCTTTCTTGACCTTTTGGAAAAGCAAACAACAAGACAGCTTACTAGCGCTAGTCATATACACACGCCTTTCCCTAGGATCCCTGTCACAGTACAAGGAGAGCCTCTCCAAGCTACCCATCAATTAACGAGTGAATGTCAACAGTGGGGATAATGAGAGGCAGATAAGAACAGATGGTGAAACTCAACCCTTCCCCATCCTCTTGGCTTCGACACACAGACAAATATGCAGCACAACACGATTTCACAGGCCAAGGCTAGAGGATGGATACAGTCCCTTCATTTTTTTTTTTTTTGATTATTATTATTATTTTTTTTTTTATATTACGACTCACAAATCAGACTTTTCCGAGTTGATTTTTGTGCTACACTAGATGCTTTCCCGTCATGCAACAAACTGCATATTAAATGTCAACAGACTGACTTTTAGAAGATTACCCCTGACCCAGATGGCTGCTGCCACCGTCCTGAGAACTTGACTAGATCAGGAAGTATGGCTTTTTTTTGTTTTGTTTTTTTTTTTGAAGAAACATGCCGCCTTTACAAAGCTTGCATGGCACGATGGCGGAGTTTCAAATGGCATTCCTCGGTGTGTTAACACTACAGAAAAGGCTGAAGGCTCTCAGCGGCTTTTTTCACTTGACAACCCGTGCTGATTGTGAAAATGGGATTGACATGTCGAGTACAAAGATGAATTCAGTCACAGCTCAAATTCGTGGCTTAAAGAGCCTGTGTATAATAGTCTATTATCTTTCAAGTACTATCTTCTACGTGACACAACTCATTTTTGGCAACTCTAAACCACTTCGATTGGGTTCCGCTGCCTGTCTATAGTAGTAACCCACATTAGATCTGGATCTGGATCTGTCCTTGTCCGCAGATTTATTTTTCTTGTTGAAAACAAGCCTAGGACCTATTCGTGAAACAATCGTGAGTAATAAAGGTAATACAAACTAGTTTCTTTGGTTAGTGCTTGTGCTGGGATGATGCGTCAACTAACACAGCACATACTGGCCCGTCAGTGAATCTACTGTACCATTCATTTATTTATTTATTTTTCATAAATCCTTTTAGCAATTTACTCTAAAGTGCAGAATCCATTCTTTTGCATTACTAGAATAAAACAGGGAGGACTGTGCAGAGCTAGGAAGGGGTTACTTTTCTTCACCGTGGTTAAAGATATGCATTTGTCTTAAAACAGCGTCATTATGGGTCTGATCTTTAAAAAGTGTAAATAGTTGTAGGATGACACATTACTGTCACTAACAGCAACACCGTTTCCAAGAAAAGGCACCCAGTCGGGTGAGATTGCGTCAGTGGGCGCTGTCGCCTTCTGTCCACAGTTAGCATTTCCCAAAAGCCTGTCCAACGCTGCAGACGATGTAGCCCTACTAATGCTGCTGTATAACTATGTTAGTCATATTAACCATGACAGACCCTCATAGAAAAGATTCATTTCTTTAACACCAACGAATCAAATTAAACCGAAATCGAGCTCGATCAGCGTGCTGCAGAGTCTAGCTCCGGCTGCCAGAATGGTTTCTTTTTCAAAAGTGTGAAGTTACATAAAACGGCAAAGCAACTGCGGAAGCCGTTCTCTGAAATGAAACCATCTTCACGTTTCATAGCATAAGCAATGTCAATTTGTTCAAGTGTCTTTTCTGCGTTAGAAGGTGTGGTGGAGGCCCGCGTGCGCACGATCCGCCTTTCCTCGTTTGCATATTAAACATGTGACATGGTGAATTTCTGTTACATTCAAGACAAGAACTAGTTTACAAGTTCAAACCCTGAAGCTGCGATTCACAGTCCATGTAAAAGTCTGCCAGATATCTGGATAATTAAAGTGAGTGACTGCAGAACAAAATGTGCCAGGCGAAGACTCACAGAAGCCGGATAACAAGATTGGGAAGACCTGGCAATATTTTTTTTTTTTTTTTTTTCCCCCGCCCGATTTTTGACACTCCAGGTTCGTTGAGTCTATGCCCACAGTACCATCAGATTTCTGCGCTGTGACAGGTGTGGAACCTGAGGTGATCTGCTGTTCTAGTCCATCTGCTTCAAGATTTGATGTATTATGCATTTCTGATCACTGCTGTAGTCATGACTGGTTAATTGTGTTACTAGTGCCGCCACCTGCCCATAATACAGGACCGTCTTGTACTGTACAATACGATGCTGCTTATTATACACTAAGTCACTAAGGGGGGGTGGGTCATCCCATATTTTCTTATACTGTATGTATAATATTAAGCGATAAAGGAAAAATTTGCCATTACCCCCCCCCCCCCTTTTTAAAAGTTTTTTTTGGTGTAAGTGGTTAGCACTGTGGCCTCGCACCTCACCTCCAGGGTTTAGGTTAGATTCTCACCTATCTTTGTATGTGGAGTTTTGAATGTTCTTCCCGTGCTTGGTGGGTTTCCTCCGTGTACTCCGGTTTCCTCCCACAGTCCATAGACAGGCAGATTAGGCTAATTGGCATTTCCAAATTCCCCATAATGTGTGTGTGCGCTTGTGTGCCCTGCAATGGAACGTCATACTGTCTGCCCAAATCCTGGGATCGGGTCCAGGTGTCCCATGATCCTCAACAGGAAGAGCGCCATAGAGAGTGAGTAAGAAGGAGAGGAACCTTTAAGATGGTTGGAACCCTATGTGTTACCACTAGACTTCCTGTTGGTGCAAAACAGTACTGCCAAATAGTTCTATCAACATTTTCAACCTCAAACCAGCCGATCTGGCAACAAAAAGGTCACAGTGCTCAGTCACACTTTTACCCATTCTGATGTTGGATGTCCACCTTAATTGAATATTAACCTCCTGACCTTTGTCGGCATTATTGTATGCATTACACAACCACTAAGTGATAGGCATATAAACAGAAACTCTGTTTGCATTTGCGTCACAGACCATTCCTCCCCGACTGTAACAGCAGCATCCTTCCTAAATGTGTTGGCCTATGTCGGGCCAAAGCTCAGGGCTGCTGAAACCCCGGATCAGATTGCATAGCGTCTACAGCGATGGCACAGGCGACAGGCAGAAGTAAGAACTGCCGAAATAGTGGAGCAGTGTGAACTCCATTCTCCGTTTAAAGTTGTACATGCATGGTGGCTTAGTGGTCAGCAGTGTCGCCTTGCACCTCCACGTCCTGGGTTTGATTCCCGCATCTGGTCTGTGGGCGTGGAGTTTGCATGTTCTCCCCGTGCTTGGTGGGTTCCCTCTGGGTTCTCTGGTTTCCTCCCACAGTCCAAAAACATACAGATTTGGCTGACTGGCGTTCCCAAATTTCCCCGATGTGTGTGAATGTTGACCGGAGGTCCTACCACAGTCGTACAAAATGGGAATAAATACAATGGTCACCACTGGCCTCTACAGTCCCAAGTTTGACTACAGAGGATCCTAGATGGATGACGGATAATTCATTCATTTTAACCTGAAAATACTCGATTTGCATCATATCCATCATTTTATCATATGCATCATTTATCCATCATATCCATCATCAGATTCCATCATAATCAATTCCAGTATCATTAAAAATGATAGCAACTATAGTAAGTACAGTTATATAAATAAGATGTTCACATTGGTATACTGTATGCACATGGAGAAACCCCATATTATTAAACTGCAAGTGTGTAGGTGAGGTTGGGGTTCAGTTGTCTACTAGTTGTTGTTTTTTTTGCTTTATTCAACTTTATAAAAGCCAACGTCAGAAAATAGCACTGCCACGGTTTTAGTGAAATGTATAGTTCGTCCCTACATTTCACTTCTTTCCTCTAATCTTCTTTCGATCTTGAAAGCCTGATGAATGCTTGCATTTTATCACGGCATGGTGGCGTAGTGGTTAGCCTTGTAGCCTTACACCAATTCACTTGTAAATAAAAATGAGGAAAATATCTCTATATTCGCCTAATGCTGTGTAGTTGTCTAAGAAATGAATTCATTATTAATAAAGTTAAATATCATGGTAATAACCGATATTTACTAAAGCTATCCCTGCCTGGGATTAGCAAACAAAACAGGGTAACTTAATTCATTATAGCCAATTAATGTTTAATAGATTAAACACATTTACCTCGTCATGTTTTTTCAGCCTAGTCGTAGCATACTGGAACTGTTTACTGAGGATAGGCCCGGAGTTTTCACTGCAGTGCAGGTCTTATCCAGGGTCAGAAGCACATGGATAGCTAATAGTGCTGAATCTATCGTGTAGCATCAGACAGTCCAAGCAGATGACAAGCCACAATCCTTGATAGTTTTTTTTTTTTTTCCCTGCACTAATGAACTTGAATGCTAAACTGAAATGGATGAATCAGAATGCTAAATGGAGCCCATTTGATTGATTTGATTGATTGATAGAAAAAATAGACATTTGCGTTTGACTTTAAAGTAGGCGGCGTGGTGCCGTAGTGGTTTAGCCCTGTGGTCTCACATCTCAAGGGTCAACGGTTCGATTCTCCCGTTCAGTTCTGTGTGGGTGGAGTTTGCATGCTCTCCCCAGGGCTTGGTGGGTTTCCTTCGGGTACTCTGCTTTCCTCCCACTGTCCGAAGACGCGCAGGTTAGGCTAACTAGCATTTGAATGTTTCCCATAGTGTGTGTGTGTGTGTGCTTGTGTGTCGTACCCTGGATTGTCCTGCTATGCGTGTACCCTGCCTCATGCCCTGAGTCCCCTTGGATAGGCTCCAGGGCTCCCACGCCCCTGTACAGAATAAGAGGTATAGAGCGTGAGTGATGCGGCGCGGTGGCTTAGTGGTTAGCACTGTCGTCTTGCACCTCCAGGGTCTGGGTTTGATTTCTGTATCCGTCTGTGTGTATGGAGTTTGCTTGTTCTCCCAGTGCTTGGTGGGTTTCCTCTGGGTACTCCCACAGTCCAAAAACATGCAGATTTGGTTAATTGCTCGGTTCAAGACTCGACTCCGTATTACCTTGAACTCATCATCTGTTATATTGAACTTCCAGCAGCCTAAAACACAATATGACTGCGAAACAATTCCTGCTATCCGTTATCACCACAATGAGGATGGGTTCCCTGTAGAGTCTGGTTCCTCTTAAGCTTTCTTCCTATTGCCAACTCAAGGAGTTTTTTCTTGCCACTGGTCGTCAGGGACAGTCTCATCACAGTATTTTCTCACATTTCATACACATTTCCATAATTTTCTTATGATTCTATAAAGCGACTTTGCGACAATGACCACTGTTAAAAGCAGTATACAAATAAAATTGAACTGAATTGAATCGAACTGGCGTTCCCAAAATGCCAGTGTGTGTGTGTGTGTGTGAACGTTCGAGTGTATGGATTGGCACTTCATCCAGGGAGGAGACCGCCTCATGCCCCAAGTCTCTCGGGATATAGACTCCAGGCCTGTCCAATACAGGATAAAGTGATATAGATGATGAGTGAGAGAGAGGAAGTGACTTTCTGATTTTTACTCTGTAAAAAAAAAAAAAAAGTAAAAGTTTTTTCTTCTTATGTAATTCATAGAAGTGTTCAGTTTAAAGGTAAAATATTCATTTCATGATTTTTTAATCAGTTTAGATATCATGTAAATCATAAAGAAAAGTAGCACAAAAAAAGCGAAGTCTTGTGCCGCGTCTCCAGCCTGAGTGCATTACATGGCTGAGAAAAGAACTATGTGCAATGGTCCGGACGACTTGTTTACACTTATGGATGAGACGCCTGTCAGTCATTTCGTAGACACTGCCCCCGTCTCAGTCTCAAATCAGCAGGCTCCCAGCGCAGCCAGGTATCTCTCCTGAGGAAATACAGCAGTCTAAACAGAATAAACACTGGCAGTGCTATTCCGGTGCTTGGAGTAATTTATTGCTGGTGAATAGGATGGAGCTGGACCGACATTTATCCACATTGCTCCTGGTCAGGTCTGTAAACACAATCTGGTTTACTGTTTGACTGGCTGGCTTTACATAGCAAATCAAGCAGATGTTCATTTGCATGTTTATTTAGCTGTAACTCAGCTTTAAGCAACTAAATGCTCAAATGCACGCCGTGCCACGGCGGTTCAACTCTAGTTAACCTGCTAACTCTCGTTTAACCAGCAAGTCATTTTTTTTGTACGTGGATAAGAAAAAAATAATAAAATTCATCAAATTTGACCATTTGAGACCCGATTTTTGGCCAAATGTTACCAAATCGTTAAATAACACCTTTAGATAACAGTACAATAAAGTAAAAACATCCCTAAATAATACTTAAGCACCTTAAGATATACAGTTAGTGAAGTATTATCGACCCCAGCTAGCGGGTGGGTTTTGTTTCCATGCTGCTGAAGCTGATTTATTACTCACTCACTCACTCACTCACTCACTCACTCACTCTCTCATCATCTATACCACTTAATCCTGTATTCAGGGTCACGGGGGGCCTGGAGCCTATCCCAGGAGTCTTAGGGCACAAGGCGGGGTACACCCTGGACAGGGTGCCAATCCATCTTACACACTCATTCACACACTATGGCCAATTTGGGAATGTCAATTAACCTAACCTACATGTCTTTGTACTGTGTGAGGAAACCGGTGAACCCGGAGGAAACACACCAAGCACGGGGAGAACAGGGGAGGACATCCAAACTCCATGCACACAGAGACGGGAATCAAACCTGGGCAGGAATCGTATGTCGTATTCCTCTTGTCAAGCCAGCAGAACTGGTCGGTGGAAAAAGTCCCCTTTTCTGATGAGAGAAACTTTTGCATCTCATTTGGAAACCAAGGACCCAGAGTCTGGAGGAAGAATGGAGAGGTACACACTGCAAGATGCTTGAAGTCCAGTGTGAAGTTCGCACAGTCTGTGTTGATTTGGGGAGCCATGTCATCAGCTGGTGTTGGTCCGCTGTGCTTCATTCCAAGTCCAGGGTCAACGCAGCCGTCTACCAGGAGATTTTGGAGCACTTCATGCTTCCTTCCGCAGACAAGCTTTATGGGGACGCTGACTTCATTTTCCAGCAGGACTTGGCACCTGCCCACACTGCCAAAAGCACCAAAACCTGGTTCGATGACTGTGGGATTACTGCGCTTGATTGGCCAGCGAACACGCCTGACCTGAACCCCATAGAGAATGTATGGGGCATTGCCAAGAGAAAGACGAGAGACATGAGACAGAACAATGCAGAAGAGGTGAAGGCCGCCATTTAAGCATCCTGGTCTTCCATAACACCTCAGTAGTGCCACAGGCTGATAGCTTCCATGCCACGCCGCATTGAGGCAGTAATCGCTGTAAAAGGGGTCCAAACCAAGTGCTGAGTATATATGCATACTTTTACATTTCAGAGGTCCGATATTGTCTATATGTACAATCCTTGTTTTATTGATTGCATGTAATATTCTAGTTTTCAATGATTGTGGATTTGGGGTTGTCATGAGCTGTACACCGTAATCATCTCAATTTATAACAAATCACAGCTTGAACTATCTTGCTGTGCATGTAACGAGGCTATCTGATATATTAGTTTCAACTACTGAAATAAATGAACTTTTGCACGATATTCTAATTTTTTCGAGTTTTACCTGTATATGTGTTTGCTTATCTCTTGCTTGAAATAACTTTACCAATCTGCTAACCCACTGACATCACCAATCTGGTACAATATATTCTTTTTCTATGGTGTCTCCAGGCTTTTCAGTTGTTGTTTGCTTTCTTTTTCTTTTTCCTTTCAGTCTTCTCGTTAGTAGGTGAAATGCGCGATCCGTTAAATTAAGTTCTGGTGATTGACTCGGCAAGTTGAAAATCCTCCACTTTCTCCTCTGATAACGTTCCCTGTCGTGTCAGCGCTGTGTGTTCTGGGTCACTGTCTCGCTGCATTAGACGGGAAACATCTCTGTACGTTGATTGACATCATTCTTCTGTTGAACAGTGAATTTTATTCTGGTGCCAGCATTATAAGTTCCATCATCGACAAAAAATACTGAGCCTGCTCATGCATGCTCAAGCCATAATACTACCCTTTTTTTTTGTCTTTTGCTTTGCCTTTAAGCATATGATGCCTTCACCACTGCCCTGAGGTGGATGTTAGTGATGTGAGTGTAAGGTTTTTTTTTTTTGTTTGTTTCTTCTTTTTTTTTTTCACTTGTCTTCACAGCTGTCACAAAGTTTTCTTCGCCACCTTGTTTGATGTCGATGGTTGTTACTGTACTATACCAGTGGTTTCTTTCTATTTCAGGACATTCAAAATTGTTGAATTGGTCATCCCCAATGTACAGTATGTGCAGATCAATTGATCGATCAATTGATCGATCAATTTTCCTTTTTTTTTTTTTTTTTAACATTCAAAATGGCTTGTTTTTCTTCCATAGAAATCTCTGTTGGTATTCAACAAATGCACGTCTTCCAGGCTGAACCCTGGCTATTTCCCAAGCCTACAGTACATATTGAGAGATATTTTCTATTTAAACCATCAATATAACAAACATATGTCCATTTTCTGGAATATGTAATGGGTGGGTTCAAAAAGGTTGTTTTATACATCTAGATGTGACTATAGATAGTACGTTGATCTGTCATCTCATATTCATCATGTGTTCTCTAATCCAAATGTCTTCAGTGTACAAAATTCAAGAACTGACCGTGCTGTTATAGTCCCATTTGGCACTTTCAGAGGGGACTGTATATAAAGTGACTTGCATAAGTGTGCATACACCACCTTTGAATTGGAATAACATTTCATCCATATAATTAATAAATTAGTTATTTAAAATAAAAAAAGGAGTGATGATTACAAAGCCAAATTTTCTGTTTGCAATTGAAATCATGCTCTACTTTGCCCTCTAGTGGAATAACAATGACTAGCTCTATAAAGCTTTTTTTTAATTGCAATTCAAATATAGTCTACAGGAAGATTTAAAATTCTACATTTGTTTAGTGGGCCAGATTAGAGCCAGTGGCAGCCAAGAGGGCGTATTTTTAACGTCCCGTTTATAGCATGCCCTACATGTCCAAAAGTTTGTGGACATCTGAGCATCACTCCTATATGTTGGCCTTTCCCAAAATGTTCCTACAAAGGTGGATGCACATAATTACGGTCTCGCTTCACTGTCATTTTGTAAGGGGCCACAACCTATTCCAGCATGACAGTTGCCCTTGTGCGCAAAGTAAAGGTCCACAAAGATGTGGTTTGTCAAGGTTGGAGTGGAAGAACTTGAATGGCCTGCATAGAGGCCTGACCTCAGAACGTCTTTGTGATAGACTGGAATGGAGACTGCACCCTAGGCCGCCTCATCCGACATAAATGCCTGCCCTCAATAAGGCTTTCGTGGCTGAATGGGCAAATCCCCGTAGCTGTGCTCGAACATTTAATGGAAAGCCCTTCCAGAAAAGTTGAGGTTATTACAAAAGCACAGGGGGGATTAAATCTGTAATGGGATGTTCAACAAGCACATGGTGAGGTGTCCGCATACTTTTGGCATACCTTTTTTTTTTTTTACATTGTTGTCGTAGGCTTTGCAAACACCCTAGGCTTCTACAGTGCTCTTTTTAAAACTTGTTACTTTTGAGTTTTAAATTCATGAAAAATGTCAATAAAAATTCACTAATATTGAAATTCTTCGAAATAATATTCATTCTACACATGAACCACAGGGACGCCACTGGAACCACCTTTCATATGCATTTTCATCGCATTGTTAATACAGTACATGTTGTGTTGCCGTTTAGAGTTTATGTTGGTTGGGCACGTATCAGATCACACCTGAAACTAAGACTATGACTCTGATTTACAGGCTGATGAGAAGCAGCAGTGAAGCTCAGGAGATATTCTGCTTGCTTTTTTTTTTTTTTTTGGTGACATTTTGCTGGAGCTTAATGCCCCAAAGTACCTTCAATCCTAAAAATAAACAGAAAACAACGAGGACATTGTGTGCTTGTCAGCTTACCCTCATCAGTTTTAATCTTTTTCTTTTTTTTTTACTTGACATTTTGGCAATGTTTAAGGTTATTTACTTACCCTAAAATAATAATACTTTTTTTTCCCCTCTATTTACTCCCTGCCTTTGTGAATGATGCTTACAGAATCTGTTACGTTTGTAGTGTGTCATTTGTATTGAGATTCTTTAATTTAATATGACAACAGTATAAGGACACCAGTGGAAATAGCAACTGTAATACGGTTATCGAAACAGGGTCTTGGAGCTCCATTGTGTGTGTTCCTCAGGTTTCTTTGCATGGGGTGGATCAGATGCTGGTGAGGGTCCGGAAGCATAGACCATGGCGTTTAGGTCAGCAGTAGGAGTATTTGATGAATCAGGGTTCTCAGCAGGCACTGTAGAGGGTCAGATCGACCATATGACTGGTCATGGCAGCAGACTGGCACACGCTGATACCAGCTTGCTTCAAAAGGATCCTGATGTGACTAGCAAGAAATAACCTAATCCATAACTTTTTGAATTCATTTGCCTTGTCATCCAGAGGTTGTCTCCTGTATTAGGTCCCCTGTCCAGTCCCCAAAGCTCGCTTTTTTATTTAAATGTGCACATTCACATTTTTTGTCTTACTACCTGATTAATAAAGGCTGTGTTCGCTTCAATATGCCTCTTTTTAAAGTAGACCTGTAGTACTTTCATCATTCATGCATCTTCTATACCTACAGGGTCAGAGGGGGCCTGAAGCCTATTGGAATTGGATCACAAGGCAGGGTACACCTTGGTCAGGGTGTCCATCCATTGCAGGGTACACATATACACACAATCACTACGGGCAAACCTACTGGCATAGTAGGTTTGTGGGAGGAAATTCACCAAGCACGGGGGGGAACACACACACACACACACACACACACACACACACACACATACCCGATACGTTAATTGAACCCTCGACACTGGAGGTGCGACGCCACTGCGCCAAAGTGCCACATAGCGTAGACCTCTAGTTCTTGTAAGAAAAAGAGGTTTTCCTTTTGGGGACCAACTAAATATCCCCATAAGGTCACAACAGACAGATAAACCTGTATTTCTTGTGAGATCTGCAGATTTGCATTATTCAGAGCTGCGCAAGAAAGACATATGTTGTATCGCAAGTTCCCACAACACCCGTTCACTTGTTTTATTTTGACATTTAAACCTCACTGCAGTAATAAGCCAGGTAGGAAAGCCTTTCTTCTCGCTAAAGTATATACAGTATGGAGTAAGTCTATTTCGCTTCAGCGTACAAGAGCATCACGGCTTGAGAGAAATCTTAATGATCAGCCTGTGTATGTAGGTATATATATATACAGTATACGGCTCCAAAAAATAAAGGGACCGCTTAGTCCCAGTTTGACTTGAACGCCTCTCATATGTGTATGCATGGTTCAAGTCAAGCCGGGACTACCGTAGGTGTTCCCTTTCGTTTTTTGAGCAGTATATTTCATACATCTTTTTATAACGGCTACACACAGTACAGTATGTAGCGCAAAGTCGGTGATTTGTGTTTTGTATGAACTTACCTCGAGATCGGGAATCTCGTCTTCCTTTCCCGCCCTAATGCCGCGTCTCTGCCGGTGCTACTGTAGATGTGTATATGAGTAATGACAGAGACACTCGAGCACTATTCGTCACATGAGCGAAGCTATGAATGAACAAGAAGCCAAGATGGTAATTATGGATGTGGAAGTGAAGGGCTTAGTTGAGTTTCATGTGCCTGGTTGTCTAAATGCCAGGCTTTGTAGATAATGAGTTCAGGGCCCACTTGAATGAATCACTCTGCTGTCCAGGCCTGTTAGCTTTGCATTTAAGGCATGCTCTCCCGCACTATCACACGATCAGCCATCATCGCTTTAATTCAACCTCCTCATGCTCCTTGCTCTGTTGAATATCAGGGTTATTTTATATGCCGCTGAACATTTCTGGATGCTGCTGCTCAAATATCGGCTAACTATATGTCTCGTCTAGTTATTACAGGTCAGTATTGGGACGTTTAGAGTTAAAACAGCAATTCGTGGATCAACCCTGTATATACGTACGTAAATGATTTAGTTATTAGAAAGACAGCATATACCAGCCTTTTGTCACACAATACAATATGGATGTTGGTATGCATGCATGCTGGAACAAAAATATGTCTCGATGTGCCCTCCAGTCACCCCTCCCCCCCCCACCACCACCCCTCATCTCTGATCACATGATTCATGATATCAAAATGTTCTGTATGTCAAGAACTCAGCTGTGCTGTACTTCTTCGTCTCTCTTAGTGAATATGCCTAAGCGTATACTTCCTCTCTAGTAGCAATACAAATGTAAAACAGCCTAATTGACTTTCCGCCCCAAAGACAAGGCTTAGCACGCGCAACATTGTGATTACTCACTGACCCGGCGGGACTCTAGCGCGCCGAGGAATTGCACGCTCGAGCCCACACGCGTCTTATCTATTGTTCTACCTGGAGATGAAAATAAGGCGCCGCGATTGGCTTTTGCTATATTCAACTGTTGATGTATAGAAAAGAGTCTGTTTCATGCCATGGTTTATCATCAAGCTGAATCACCTTGCCGATCCGTTTTTGCCCCGGACGAACCTTTTGAAAACGATTTGGCATTTCTAACCGGAGCGAAATTCGTGTCTAATAAATTAGTAGCAATTTGGCCATTTTAAAGGTTGCCGCAGTAAGGGCAAGGCCCTGGTTTTCTAACTAATTTATTTAAATGAGTTTGTTCTTAATTGGCTATCCTAGTTAAGTAAAGGTTAAGTAAACAGCGCATTAAGAAACAGCGTTGAGTGACGGGCTAGCTTAACGCAAAGCCAATTATGGAGGGATTTCCTGTGCCGGGGGCACGGGCACATTGTTGGATGTTGGTTTATTCTTCAGCTGAATGCAAAAGCCAGAGGGATGCTATTTCATGCAATCAACATCCCTCAACTGACATTTAATACATTGTGTGCATGACTGCACGACTGCAGAGGGCCTCTCTTGCTCTCCGCTGCTTTCGGCAGCCTGCGCTGACAGCACACACAATGCACAGTGCAAACTGTATTATTTCAGCCCTGTGGCTGACTTCTCCACTCCTAAACTTCTGCTCACGTTCATTTTTCTATAAGGGCAATCTCTTCGTCTCCTTTTTAACCGTACCTTTTTTTTTTTTACTATCTCTTTATATATATATAGAACGGCTACTTGGAAATCTCATTCTGCTTTCACTTAGTGTAAATGAAATTCAGCTCCGTGGTTCACATGAGCCTTTAGTGCGGGTTAATTCCACACATTAGGAAGCGAGTGTGGCCGGCTACTTTATTTCTAATAAATTGAAATCTATATTTACATAACAAGTCTCCTGAGGTTAAGAACTACAGTGTCGAGTTGAAATTGAGTGGAAGATGTTGTATTGTGTCGCCTTGGTGATGGTGTTTAAAAACTGAAGTTAATGCCGTGAACGACTCAGGTTTTTTGACACTCGCGCAAGATAAATCAGTGTGTACTGAGACGTAAACTCTCTTTAAGCAATATCTTATATAGACATAAGACAGCTGTCACTATAGCCGGAGGACATGCTCACTAAGGCAGTTACATCAAGTCCTGTTTGTTGCTTTCTTCAGGTGGGACATGTGGAGATGATGCACAAGCAGAGTGACACTCTCTCACGCTGATGGATGTCCTAAAGGAGACAGGTCTCCATGTGCCAACTTTGAACTCCGTGCAGACCAGTGCGTTAGACCAGACCGGTAAGTCAAAAACAAGTTGCCCTGATTAGAATCTAGTATCTGCTACTGTTCTTCACTTCTCTTCTGACCTCAATAACATTGATCTCTTGGCCATCTATCAGCCAAAAGACTCGATCTTAGCTTGGTGCCTTTTTAGAAGGGATGTACCGATACCACTTTTTTGGAAAACGAGCACAAGTACGAGTACTTGCATTTCAGTACTCGCCGATACCGATACCAAGTACTTCATAAAAACATGATTTTTAACAATTTCGCTGAGCACAATTTGCAGTCCGCGTTTGTTTTGTCGTCTTCATTCACTTTGAAATAATTCCACACGGCTGACGCGTCTCGTTTCGCCTCGCCTTCTCCCCGCTCCGAGCTGCATCCGGGGTCTGGGGGCGGGCACTCGGCGCTTGTGATTAACCCCTTACACGCCGCTCAAACATAGACATTTCTCAGACCGTGTAATCGGTCCCTGGTATCGGCGGACTTTAGAAAATGTGGTATCGAGGCCGATACCAGATACCGGTATCGGTGCATCCCTACTTTTTAGGATGACTGTGGCTGTTGCTTTTTTGTTAAATGAAAACAAAAATGGTCTTTATGGTTAATAATACAGCAGAGTGAAATTGCTTCTTCGCATATCCCGGCGTAACTGGGGTCAGAGCGCGGGGTCAGCCATGATGCAGCGTCCCTGGAGCAGATAGACTTAAGGGCCTTGCTCAAGGGCCCAACAATGGCAACCTGGTGGAACTGGGGATCGAACCGCCGATCTTCCGATCAGCATCTCAGTTCCTTAGCCCTCTGAGCCACCACTGCCCCTACTTGAGTCCAGGTAGCTTCTGTAGCTTCCGTTTATATATAAGTCTGTCAAGCTTTCGTTGATCATGAGCCGCCCTCTACTCGATTCTAGCTGAGGGAATTGAAGATGGGAGCTGAGCCAACGCCTCTGTCATAGTCACAAGGATGAGTACTGTAGCAAGTCCTCTCTCTGACCAAGTGAATAACAACACTATTGAACTCTGGATCGGAGCCTTTTTTCTTTTTTTTTTTCTTTTTTTTTTCTTTAGAGGAACAGCGCTGAACCATTCTGCAGTTACTCTTCGCTCGTTACCAAAATATGGTGCGTAGAAATTGATGTTTCTTCACCATTCACAAATGCCAGAGGCCATTAAGGACCACGCTGACAGCGGCTTTAACAAATGGCGGCAGTTGCTCGCTCACATATATTTTTTTGTTTCCTTTACCCCTGGAATTGAAGTGCTTTAGATGTTATGTATTGTCAGATGAGAGAGCAGGCAAGACACTGGGAACGTCAAGAGAAGAAAAAAAAAACGTTCCTTTCGCTCTCCCTTTACTTTATTTCCGTGGCGCAAAGTTATTGGAAAATTGTCAGCATGATATTTTAATTTATACCAGCTTTAGACTTCCTGCTGAGCTCCTCGGAATCTATTCACATTTGTACATATTTCAAAAAAGGTAGACAGACAGGGTTGGTTCTGTGAATACCCGTAGTATAAAGCTTTCGGAGGCTGTCAGTTGTCTTGACACGCTTCATTTTTGGCTCCTCTCAAATCAATGGAAGAGAAACTTGCTTCCCTGAATAAAAAAGCAGACAAGCCAGGACCTTCATCCTGCCAATTCATAACAGGCAGGCATGTGGTCATTTATTCACAGAGCTATCTGGCAGAAATCAAACCTGGACTGGCGATTGGAGGCCGACTACAAATTGCAAATGTCTTGGGGATGCCACCACCAGCTTTGGTCCAGACCAGTTTAATAAACCAACCATGTTTATTTTCGAGCCTGCGTGCCAGTAGACAGGGTATTTCATTCGAACCTCTTAAATCCGACCAGTGAAACCAGGTTTAGTTTGCTCACCTTGCAGTGTGTCTAGCATAAACAGTGTTGGCAATGGAAGGCTCAGGATATTGTAACCTATTGCCAGAAGCCAGGATAAACCCATATGCTGCTGTGTAGCTGTCCAAAATATATATATATATATATATATATATATATATACATATGTATTTCTGCACAGTTATAGAACGTACACTGATATGCAGAGAATCTCCAAAACCTGTTAGTGTTTTATATGTACACTCTTACGAGCTTCAGATATTTAAGAGTGAACAGAAATATGTGATGCTACAGTACTTCCCTCTCACCATTCAGTGTCAGAACCAATTAGTGAGCTTCTGTCAACTCCCTGTGATACTCTGCTCCACAGCTTGGCAGAAAGAGGAGCAATCAGCTGCTGGAACAGCTGAGGATTCTGGATGAACATGCAAAGCCGATTCCAATACATAAGAAGTAGAACTACATACAGTACATTAGATGAAGAATTGTCGCAAGCGTGCAGTGCATTCCATTGTCTAACAGAATAAAGGGGAGTACGTTCCATGACCTGAAAGTGCAACAAAAAAAAAAATGGTTTGAGTCCACTGTTAATGAATAAAAGGGTTGATTTCCAGTGACTTACATCTACCGGCATTCAAAGCACAAGGGTTCTTGCCTGTGGATCCTATTGATTTATATGCACAAAGGGAGCATTTTCTATGAGCGTTGCTCACAGATGTTTGCGAGCTGTGTGGCTCCGTCTATGTTTTGCGTTTACACAGTGAAAAGTGATCAAGGACTAAAAGCAGTTCAGCCTTTGTGTTATTTGACACACCATTCGCCGATGCCTTGGAAGGTCACCTCCATTCATTTAATATACAGCTTTCTTCCTACTGTACATCATTATAGTTTCATCTTAAGGCACATTTAATATTATTATGAGTCACTTCGAGTTTAAGTTTGAATTTTGTACCTTACAACAAATTCAGGTTTGCATTTACTACATCCAAAATGCGCAGGACAGAATGACAGCGTCAAGGAAAATCCTGAGGCAAACAGATGTTGAAAAGCACTGGAAAGTCCTACAAAAGGCAAACAATATGGATAAAGAAGGTTGTGCAGCAGAACAATTAAATTTGGATAGCCCACTGCAATTTATTGCAAATCAATAACTTAATTAATATTTCGTTCGCTTTTCTGCTTGCGTATGCACACTGTCTGATTTAGTTGATATAGTTGATGTACAGAATATGGGTATATATATATATATATATATGTATATAGATGTACTGTGTGGCCAAAAGCAAAACGTTTCTTATGCCTGTATAAAAAAAAAAAAAAAAAAAAGATTGATGAAAGAAATATGGTCAAAAAAATATCATAAATTACCATGATTAAGGATGAGTTAAATGCTTGGGAAGGTTGCATCATAAAAATAAAAAAAATCAACAGTAGAAGTCGCAGCTATTTTTAATAGTGCATGTAACAGCATTTGCACACAAAAATGCATCGAGGACTCGCAAGATTGGGAGTAAACAGCTGTGTGTGTGACCATATGAAAACCAGTCGTTAGTCAGGCTCTTCAGAAAAAAAAAGGCTTTAATTTGCTAGAAAGCATAAAGATTGCACCTTAGAACAATGTGATCTGATGAGCCAAGATTTATTTGATTGCATAGCCATGGGTATATCTGGGTACTAGGGAAGGAAGTACATGGAGTGATGCACCCATAATGCATTGTGCTCACTCTACAAGCTGGGGTGTGATCTGCAGTTGGTGAAGTCAGCCGACTACTTGGCTTTACTGAATGACCGTGTTACCCGATAACTGGATTTCTTTCTTCCCTGATGTCGCAGTGTGTGTGAGACTGAAGTTTAGACTTCCAATGGTTTTAGCAAAAATACTGCATTAATGTTTAGGAAGTGCAGCTGTTTTCTTCTCTGTCCATTTTCACTTGGACAGAGTACAACTAGACAGTTTGATGTCCCAGTTGTGACCCGTTTTTTTTTTTTATAATGATATAAAGATTTTTTATATAAAGATATTTATGAAAAAATGATCAAGGTGAAAGAACTGCAGTTGATTCTAAGTCGTTTCATATGCACTATTTCAATATGCAGTCCAAAGAGGTGCTGATACTGTATATGTGAAGGAGAGCATCATTAGATTGATCAAATGAAACAGCTGTATGATAGAGATACATTCTTAAACAGCAGGACTGCACTGGTGAGCTCTGAACAGCCAAAGCCTTGAAGGCCACAAAAGACAACTAAAGTGAATAACTGTACAATTCGTTTCTTGGTCAAGAAAACCCCTCCACAACATTTTTTCAAAAACGCTCTGGAGTATCATTGTCAAAGTCTCTAATCAAGACACTTTGTGAGACATATTCATTAGATCAAGATGGCATTTACTGATAACGCTCAAGAAGAGATTAGACTTGGCTTAGGGACTTCCAGGAAAAAAAAACCCCTCTCAGATCTGATGCAGGATTAACTTGTAGCAGAGTGATTGGAAGGGAAGACTGGAGAGAAGGAAAGGAATGGCTCATCTTCCTAAGTATACCACATTATATGTCAAACAGGCTGGAGGCAACTGAACGGGGTCAGTGTATATATGTATATATATATATAGAGAGAGAGAGAGAGAGAGTGAAGCATGGGGGCTCTTAAATATCATTCATGGTTTGTGCTGCAATATCATGGCATTATTAAACGATTGCAGTATTATATATGCCATAATATTGCAACGCAAACCATCACTGATCCACCCCCATGCTTCACTCTGAGCACGCAACAGTCTGGATGGTACGCTTCTTTGGGGCTTCTCCACACCGTAACTCTCCCGGATGTGAGAAAGACAATGCGAGTGGACTCATCAGAGAACAATACATGTTTCACATTGTCCACAGCCCAAGATTTTCGCTTCTGGCACCATTGAAAGCGACATTTGGCACTGGCACAAGTGACCAAAGGTCTGGCTACAGCAGCCCGGCCATGTACATTGACCCTGTGGAGCTCCCGACGAGCACAGTGAGATGGGCGACTGTGGTTTTGTTTTTTTGGACACAATCCGGGTTAGCACCCGGACATCCCTTTCAGACGGCTTGGTCTTGCGTCCACAGTTACTCCTGTTGGATGCGGTTCGTCCTTCTTGGTGGTATGCTGACGTTACCCTGGATACCGTGGCTCTCGATACATCACAAAGACTTGCTGTCTTGGTCACAGATGCGCCAGCGAGACGCGCACCAACAATTTGTCCTTTTTTGAACTCTGATATGTCACCCATAATGTTGTGTGCATTGCAATATTTTAAGCAAAACTGTGCTGTTACTCTGCTAATTAAGCCTTCACAGTCTGCTCTTACTGGTGGAATGTGCAATCAATGAAGACTGGCCACCAGGCTAATTTTTCAATTTAGCCATGAGACCTCCAACACTAAATTGGCCAGTGTTTCAGTTTCATTGTCCAACCCATTAAGAGTAGTAAGGAGGAGTGAAGCTACCAGGTCTAGATATCAGCTGTAATTTTATTCGCTTTATATCTCATATTGTCAGTCATGTCTTTCGAACATTATATTCTATTGAAATCTATGAAAACATCAATCTTTTCCAGTATATAAAAAGATCAAAAAGTTTTACATCCATTTTAACATTAAGTCTAATTTTGGAGAGGGTTGGAAAAAGTGGTTCGTGAGCAGCTATATTTTAACGAGTCAAATGTTTTTTTTTATTTTTTTTTTTATAGATTTCAGATAGATTTTTAGAAAAGTCTTATTTAATAGATATGTGACTACTTTGCTTCACTGATTAAATTACAAGAGTGCTGGATGATAAATTGATTCACAATTCTTTTTTTTTTTTTTTTTACATCTTGCTACTGTTAACCGCAGTTTATAATTGGAGAAGTTGTTAGCTGCAGGTCTGTCTCAATTTGTTTTAACAGTTAAAATGAACTGTTTTAGAACACAGATTTAGAAACGTTGAGGTTCAAGGCCATTACCTAGAAGTGAGTTTTGAATTTTTGTAAATAGTATAGAATCCTAATGTTTTAATCATTCTATAAGCTGATGATGAAGCACTGCCGGCCCCACACAAGGACGATCCTGATTGCCAGATTCAGCAAGGTTAAAATGTGGATGAAAGACATTAAGCCTTCTCCTCATATGCGAAAGACTGAATTTATATTAATTGCATCTAAAGCTTGACTGGTGTTGTGTTAGAAAGGCAGTATTTTTCTGCTATACCCTCTGTTAGCTAGAGTATGCCTTTTAAGAGTCTGGTGAAGATAAATCATAAGGATAGATTCCTAGCTAGGACATCAAATTTTATTGATAAAGCAAGCTTAAGGTTGCTCTTTTTCTGAGTTCTTTTTCTCAGATCAGGTTAGTAAAAGTTGGACTGGATGTCTTGGTATTCTCTGTATTCTGAGGTGTTATTGTCATCGTTTTCTGTGAGATTTTTATGATGAAATTTCATGTCCCGGACTTCTCAGTACTAATATTGCCCAATATTCGCTTCATTACAGTTATATCATGTCACAAGTCACATGATCCTCATAATTTTCACCTGCACATTGTTTAACGTAACTAGTCTATGTGACGTCAATGTTTTAATTTGTTCTCTGTTTTGTGTCTGTTGTTGTCATTGTTGTGTTACTGTTTCAACTGTTTTCCTTTTGTTATGGTTACTGATGTGTTTTGCTTCTTGAATTTTTTACACTTAAACCCTCCTTTGACAATGAACTTGGACGTAAAATGACACATTTACAAACACAACTTTTATTATCTAATGCTATTGTCTAACGCGCCCACCTACACTTCTAAATGAAAGCAAAAGCACGGCTTTTTTCATGGAAAACTTTATGTGATTCTAGACATTTGCAGCATGGCTCTAGGGCCTTGCTCATTCAACCACAAGAGCATCGCTAAGGTCAGGCAGTGAATGCCTGGCACATAGTCAGCATTCATCCTGAAGGTGTCCCATGAGGTTGAGGTCGGGTCTTCCCTGAGGTACAGACCACTTGTCTTAGCATACCATGTGTTTATGGAACTCGCTTTGCCCTCATTGTCATGCTGGAACAGGTTCGGCCCACTTAGATTCAATCGAGAGAAATCTTAACTGCAGCGTACTGCAGACATTTTAGATAATTATGTACACCGTAAATTTTGGGAAGACCCATATATCGGCATAGTGATCAGGGGTCTTCATGCTTTTGGCCACATAGTGGGAAGAGGGTAGGAAATGTGTCTTTATATTGATTCAGGGATCGACTTCAATGTTGATATTGACTTTGAGTACACAAATGAAATAAAACTAATCAATTAATGTCACTAATGTCTATGTTGTGGTGTGCTGATATGATGCTTTTCTGTCTTTGTGTAGGATCATGTGACCTGAGAGGTAACCTAAAGCTGTATGGTGCTACAGATAACACCATCCCCCTGTCCTCCTCGGTTGCTGTACTGAGTGCCCAAAGAAGTGGTTCCGACGGCCATAGAGTAGCATTGGCATTAAGAGAGTACTGCCTCCCAAGCCCACCCTCACCTCTGACTCTAACTAAGGCACCTGAGCAACCTACTGATGAGTCTAGCAGCTGTGCCATATCCCTCACAGCTTGTGTTACCAAGGATGTAAATCCCTGGTCCCTGTCAGAGGACAGTAATAAAGCATCCCTCACCATGATGGAGCCAATTGGCATGTCTGGGATGACAGAGGACTGCCTGATCCAGCAAAACCGCACTTGCCTGGGCTGCGTCATTGAGACAAAGGATGCACTGGATACTGAGCCGATTATTAATCTAAAAATGACTGACGTGAACCGTGAATATGATGCTTGCCCCATCTCCAACATGCAGTGTATCGGCCTCGGTGAAACAGGCAATTGCTCAGAGCAGTTACTGGCTGACCAGCTCCTGAGCTTTCCCATGCCTAAATCTCAGACCGGAGAGAAAAAGAATTTAGATAAGACGGAAAATGACCCAGATCAGACATCCAGAAGCATGTTTGAAGGTCTTCTGCTAGACAAATGCAATGGGGAGAATGTTCTGCTCCCCAGCTCAAACCAGGACTGGGGTTACATCGAGTCCTTTATCAGTGAGAGCAAAATCGAATTGCTGGACCTATGTTCAAAAAATGAGCTCTCAGTAAACCTCTTCTCAGAAGAGGATGTTGATAACTATATGTTTGACGATGACGACGATTCTGCCCTGAGCAGTGACATGTGCTCGCTGAAAATCCGCTATGAGTCATTCCAGGACAACATGAGGGAAAAGACGAATGTCTTGCAGGAAGAAACCCAGTTTAACTTTTTCCCCAGTGTCATGGTGAACTCCACAAAAACAGAGGGTGGTGTGGTGAAGAAGAATGACCTCTTAACGAAACCCGAAGACCTTGCACTAGAGAATGAGCATAAAGAAAATGGCAGCAATAGCTCCTTAGAGAGAGCATCTGATTACAGTCCAGAAATTAACTTCTTCATTGATTCTAGCAACTCAACTGAAGACTCAGAGGAATATAGTGATGACAGCTCTAGCACTGGGTCTATTGACGCTTTTCTTCTGAGCAAAGAGAGAAACTTATTTTCACAAAAGAGTGTTTGCTCTTCCAACCCTCTAAATTATGGCTTGAGAGCAAAAAGAAAAGTCAGGTACAGTGATGACTACCTTTATGATGTTGACTCTATTGACAGTGAAAAAAACCATGAAAAGCGTGAACAGACACCTACTGGTCCAAGACAGGAAGAGGATGATGACTGGTGCCCTAAAAAGAGAAGAAAATCTTCCCGGAAAGAACCACCCGTGATCATTAAATATATTATTATCAACAGATTCAAAGGGGAGAAACACATGTGTGTAAAGCTCGGCAAAACTGATCCAACAGTCACTACTGTGTGTTTAAATGAAACCACCGTTAGCAAATATGAAAAACTGGCTCCTCTGAAGGATTTCTGGCAGAAGAAACAAAGGGAGCATGAAGAACAGCTTCGACTGCATGCAGACGCTCAACACAATTTTCACCTTAATGGCCGGAATCGCATGTTTAGTTCTAGCCCTCCCAAAAGGAAACACAAGCTAGCAAATAGACTTAGGATTCAGAGGATTCAAGCTGTGCTGCAGTCCCCCCACAAGCAGGACTTCTGTTACTCTGACCTGAAGCAGGAATCTGGCGCAGAGTGCGAGACAGCTCCCATAGCAAGGCCATTAACAATAGCAGCCCCCAGTTGTTTAAGTACATTAGACCCAGATGACATCATGCACACCGTTACCCCAAAGAGCAGATCACAACGGAGAGAGGAGAGAAGAATAGGAAATAAAATGGTTAGAATTCGGAAATTCAAAAGTGAAGCAAGGATCAGAAGTGAGAGAATGAAGAAATTTGAAGAGAACAGTGAAGGCAAGTCAAACATGACTGAAGCATGTGCGGCAACAGAAAATACGGACATTGATGAGAACAAAACGGAGATGAGCTCAGCTATACACAGTCCTCAGGGTCAAACTGCTAAGACCACCGAAAAACTAGTTTTCATGACTAACACATGCTCCTACAACAAAGTTACATCATCTGATGATGTGGCCACAGGTATGTCTGTTATCCCTGGAGGCTATCTGCAGACGTTGCTGGAAGCCTCAGACTCCTTGGGTGGCTCTGGTGGCTCGTTTTTTCCTCAGCAGAACCCCAGGCAACAATCTGTGGGTCTCGCTCTGGAAGAGCAGCAATTCACTCCTCTTCAGCTAGCGCAAAGCTGCGTACTCTCTCCACCCTCTGAATCGGAGCTCCAACAGTCGCCACAGAACTGCCCCAGTCTCGCCCAAATGTGGCACACTCCGCTTGACCCAAATCAGCAGTTCACCCCTGATGTCCCTGAGCCAGCAATCTTGCCCAACAACTTCCCTACTACCATGTCTTTGCCAATAGCAGAAAACCTTACAGTTCCAGGGTACAGTCAGCTGGAGCTGGATAACAACCGAATCCTTTATGAAAAAAACTACATGCCAGAGCAGGCACTACCGGCTGATTCAGATTTTCAAGTATGTCAAGTTCCCAGTATGGAAGGCCAACTACAGTTTCAAAGAGGGGCACTGCACAGTAACAACGGAAGGCTTATCAGTTTCGATTCAGTTGGCTCACTGTCAGCTACTTCCAGCAATTACAGCTCTTTAAGCCTCAAGGGTTGTGAGAAAGATGGTGAGAACGATGTGAATGAGAACTTTCTGGCCCACTGCAGTCCCAAACTGGTGATTCAACAGAACGTCGAAGCAATCACACCACTGAGGGAGTCGACCGACTTGCTTGATATCTCCAACTTCACTCCTGATAAATTCAGACATGCATCACTGTCGGAGCTCTCACCTCCTGAGACCCCCAACTTGTCCCCACAGGTCACATGGCGAGAGCTCAAGATATCGGGAAATTCCAAGGTTCTCCAGAACGGGTCTGAGCTAGTATCGGAGGGTACTCAAGAGGTTAAATGGAATTGCAACATGACAGAACACCAAGAACACCTGCCCGGATTCGGAGTGGATAATAACCAGTATCAGTTGCACAGTTCTAATAATAATGACAACCATATCAGCCTGGAAAAGACGCCAATTAATGAAACTGACTTTGATGAGCATGGTGCCGAAATGATCAATGGGAAAAAAGGCTCAAAGAAGAAAGGCAGCAACAGGCAAGCTTCAGGACAAAGCTCGAAAAAAAGCAAAGCAACCAAACCAAAACCTGCAAAAGGAGAGAAGGTCAAGACCCCAAGACAGAATTCACGAGCATCGAAAAAGCTAAAAGCCTTATTGGATGAAAAGACTAAAGGCCAGCTTGGGGACACAAAGTGTACGACGCATCAGCTGATAGATAGCAGCTCTGAGGACTGGCCCGGAATAGGCTGGTCAGAGACCAACAGTTACGCAGATGACCAGCGCGAGTTTGAGGAGCCATCCAACATCCTTTCGAACATTGTATCAGGCATGGCCGAAGTGCAGCGTTTCATGATGACCTCGATTGAGCCGATATGGGGCCCTGCTACAGACATCTGTCTACCCTCAGAGGTAAATAGTCTAAAGTTAAAGACACTAAAAATCCTTGCAGGAACCTCATCTGAACCCAAGAAAAAAGGTTCTGTGTCTGCCGAAGGGGCAAAAGGCAAGAAAGGAGGGGGGAAATGTGGCAAGTCTCAAGCGAAGTTCAATGCCTCTCATCCTCTCTTCCCCCAGTTGACTCTGGGCTGTAACATGTTTGATAAGTCTAATCTTGGGGTACCAGGCGTAAACGGACCTGCGCACAAAAAAATGTATCGTCATAAAACCAGCTCTAAATTCCCTCGGATCGAAAACCTTAAAGGCAAGCGGGCTGACCCAAACAAGGACATAGCGTTGATGACCTCGTTTGAAAAACTGAGGTAATACTTTGTAACTAGCTGCTGATGCACGTTTCTCACTTTTCCCCATTTCCCGCTCAGTCCTCACACCCTGGCACACCTGCACTGACTTAAAGCCGGAGATGCATGGAAATGACCCTTGACCCAGCCTTTCTTATTTTGGCCCTCTGAAGAAGATATAGATATCTTGCATGAGAAACTACATGTACTTACAAACTACCTATTGAGTGATTGTGCGAGGCTTGATTGAGATTTTAACCTACCATGGCTGCATTTTCTTCATGCTTTTGCAATTTTTTCTTGTAGTTGTTTTGGTTCTTTTTGTCTAAAGATAAAAAAAAAAAAAAAAAAGAAACTTCATAAATGCAATGTGTCTTCTTGGGAGCCATTTTATAAAAGTGAAATTTGCTATCCTAATTGTGTGTTATTATACTTCTTTGTTTGAAACATAGTTATTTGGACTTAAAAAAAAAAGAAAAAAAAAAGCTGTTGTGCAAAGTAAGCTCCTCAATTAGATTTTGTATGCAAAACAGGATGACCTCATCTTGCTCTCTCCCCCGTACTGCCTGACTTTTTCAATTCAAAATGCTCATCCGACTATCCCGGATAAGCAAAACATCCTTTGTAGGCCCTAAAAACGTTGATAGCACATATTGGGACCATTTTGTATCAAAGACATATCAGATTAACATTTTGTCCTATTTTTTCTTACTGATGGCATGGAATTATAATTTTATTCTTATGCTTTTACTATGCTTTTACAGGAGTATTACTGGAACCTATGTTAGAGGGACATTTCTAAGCCATGGAATCTCACTTTTTTTGGGTGTCACTGTACAGAAATGCACTATTTAATGACGACATGAGTTCTAAAGATCAATGTGCCAAATGTAAACCCTGTGCAAATTTATTAGCTATATAAAAACTGGCTGTTGAATTTACTGTTCATCAGAATTTTGGCCGTACCCTTTGAAGACTGTGAGAGCTAACATTCCAGATTTTTCCCTCTTTCTTTTCGGGATCCTATATTACGTAGAGCACCTGCAGCTGACAGTGGTACATAGCCACTCACATAACCAAAACAAGACTGGACTGTCCTCTTCTTTTCCACTGACTTGCCAAAATCAATTTACCTCAGCATTGCGTGGCTTTGAAAATAAAGTCAAGCAAGGAACGATGAAAAGCACAGAAGAAAATATGGACACTGTTCTGGATAAACAAGGACGCCACACTGACATTAAAGGGTTAGCATGGTAATGTGTATGTGATTACTTTTACTAAAATTCATAGGAATGCCCATTTCAGGCTATTTTGAATGAATGCTGAAAATCAAAATAAATACCTTGGGAGAAATTTGCATAATTTACATAGGTTTGTACGTGTACAGAAATCTCATGTAGCTGAAATAATTAAAAATATTTTGTGTTTCGAACGACATGTCTAACAAAAACTCCAGAATAGGCCAAAATTCTGGAGAGAAAAAAAAAAACTTTCAGTCCACTTATTTCAAGATAACTTGTTGTTCAGATGATAATAAGGTAGTAAATTGTTTATCACGACAATAAACTGGTCAGTTAAACATAGACATAATTTCTTAGGACATTTCTTGCAAACCTTCCGTGGTGGTACACTAACCTCTCAGCCTCATGGTCCTGGGTTTGAACGCTATCTTGGGTTACCATCTGCATAGACTTTAGCGGTTTTCAGGTTTCCTCTTACTCCTCCAGAAACATACAGGTAGGCAGATTATTGACACTAACTTGATTCATGGTGAGAAAGTGCATGCATAATACCTGCAACTTATTGTTATATTGTACCAAATGTATGAGCTATATGCATTAACAGTGTCGGTCACAACATAGTCTGTTAACTGGGGGGTGGTGACATTCTGAAAGGGGCTTGAGTTAAAAAAAAAAAAAAAAAAACATTTTCTAGTCCACACAGACATTTTTGATCCACTCCAGATAATTGAGTTTTTTTTTCATGTCCTTTTAGGGCAGGGGTCTCAAACTCAGTTCCTGGAGGGCCGCAGCCCTACAGAGTTTTGTTCCAACCCTGCTCCAACATACATACCATGTAGTTTTCAAATAAGCCTTAATGACTTGTTTAGTTGGATCAGGTGTTTTTAATTATGGTTGGAACAAAACTCTGTGGGGCTGCGGCCCTCCAGGAACTGAGTTTGAGACCCTTGTTTTAGGGGCTCCATAGGTTTTGGTGACAGTGTAGTATAAAAAGTATTTATCCAACAGTATTGGTCAAGTTGTCTGATGACTTGGGCATGCAGATTCCCTTTAAGAGTTTATAGAAAGTGGTAGTAATTAGTCATCATAAATTTCTTCTGCTTATTAGATACATTAGCATTATACCAGTGCAAAGTTAAACTGACCAGTTGCTAATTGAAGTATATAAGCTATTTAAGGTTTCCCTATTTGCATATTGCATATCAAACAGATGAACTGGTGAAATATTGACAGCATTCAGCAATTACATGGTGATTATCATCCATAAATGATTTACACACAATCGTTTACCTGAAAGATTTTGCCATTGCAGATTTATCCCAGTAATTACTGAAGTACAGTATAGTTACTGCCTGAATTTTTGTATATCAGAATGGAAATAATGTGCAGTAAGTGTTAGAATTATTGGGTAAATATGGCTTGGTCTGGAATTTCAACTGTGAAATTTGCTTATAATTGCTAACATTTCTGTGAAAACAGGTCACACTTGTTAACATCTATGAATGTCAAGAAATGTCCTTGCGGTATAAGAGACGCTGCATTGTGTATGGTCTAACTAAGCCAAGAATCAGGACCCATTTCTACATATCTACAGATATATCCGTGAATATTTGAAATTAAACACAACCCGGCCACTTCAGTAGGAAGACCTTTACTTCTGTTCATTCATGTAGTTAAACAATCAGACGATCATTTGGCGACAGTGCAATGCATAAAACCATATACTGTAGGATATATATATATATATACTGCTCCAAAACCTTAACGGAACAGTTAGTCCTGGTTTAACTATGTATGTGTTTTTA